>CATKHJ010150330.1:0-34215 GCA_949750685.1 Vernicia montana | reverse complement strand
CATTTATTGTACAGTATTGACGTTTCAGGCGTCTTCCTAGTTACCAGTTGTTAAACTTTTCGAGAGGAGCTCGTTTAGATTTAGTCAAGTTTGTGAGTAATATTTTCTAATATATTTTCCTACTTATTATGCATGACATGTACTGTATGTTATATATATGTATATAATTATGCACTATAAATACATAAAGACATCCTAGCATATGATTGTGAATGTTGCATTATGAATTATTTTATCGATTACATGTAGATATTTGAATGAGATTAGGATGATGTAATACCACATAAGGTTCTGATTATGATTATGTTAATAAAGTTTGGCCGAATTTGAGCTTGTCTCATTATGGCCGTATGTATTAGATAAAATAAATTGGTCGGGTTCGAGCTGGTCTCACTATGGCCGTATGTTATGAAAATTAAGAGAGCCAATGGAGGGAGTCGGCTCTCCATATTGAGGTTTAAAGTGGTTCCTACTGACTAATTTTCATCCATAGATGATTATATGATTGATTGTCTATGTGACACAATGAATGAGCATAATTTTATATAGAATGAATGTATGATATCAGGTTAGTATATTGGTTAGTATCATTCACTGAGTCGAACACTTATTCTTATTCAATATTTTTCCAGAATTGCAGGTTGAGTTTAAGAATAAATTTTAACTGAGTTATTCCTGTCATTCATTATCCGGCAGTGAAGTTATTTTATAATGTTATTTTCAGTTTCGTAATTAATTTCTTATTGTTATGTACTATAAAATTTTAGAACTCCGTATTGTTATTTTTATTAATTGTAATTCTAATTAGTTGTATGGTTTGTAATTGTATGATTTGTTTTGAGGATATCAGATATTTCTCATTATGGATGTCATGGCGTTTTGTTAAATAGGAATCGAATATTGATGATGATGATATGATTGATGCTCTAGTCCTCAGTGGCAGAAATATAATATTTGTACATGTTATGCTTAACAAATGAGTCCGTAGCTCTTGGTCACGTGCCCCTAGAGTCAGGTCATGACAATATGTTCAATTAAAAAATTATATTTAGACAAAAAAAAAAAAAAAAACCTCATACTTGCTTAAATACTTGATTGTAAAATTCAAATGTTTCATGTGCAATTATAAATTTAAATATAATTATATAAACTAAATTAAGTTTAAATCTCTAATATTTAAAAAGAAAAGAAAAGAAAAATTGCGTACATACTTACCATTAGATAAGTGACTTACATTACTTAAGGAAAATGATTAAGATGAGATTTTTTTTTTTTTAAATAAAGATGAGATTGTTATATTTAATGATTATCATTTTTTTTTCCCAATTTTTGCTTTTTACTTCTTTAAAAGTCATTTATACAAATACTACTGAAATGCACATTGACTCATAAATTTTTAAGATAATCTTATTATTCACACTTTAATTATGAAATATAATTTGAAAAATGTGAAAATTTTAATTATCATATCTCTTTTGTCAAAATTTTAAAATTATACAAATTCACTAGACCTTGATGGCAATAATCTTAGCAATCCTATTATTATTATTATTATTATTATTATTATTATTATTGCAGATGCATGGAGTTTTGAGAGATAGTCATAACCATTGGTGGTTAGGGTTTGGAAATGAGCATTGGTTGAAGCATTATTATTGTGGTTAACCAATTTAATATTATTAGTAGGTCTAACCTTAGATAACTCATGTTTATATAAAAACTGATAATGTGATTGATCACTTACCATATATTATAATCTTTTTATTTGAGTCTAATATGACGTTTTGTCAATTGTTATTTTGTGATTGTGAGATAAATTTTTTGTGATTAATTAATTTCTTAAGAAAAAGTATTGATATTTATTATAATATATGATTATTTATCTTTGTTTAATTTATTCCCACGCGCAAAAAGATAATGAATAATAAAAAAAATATTTATGTGTGATTTGATTAATTTTTTATTTATTTATTTTTTTAAATATAAAAAATAAAAAATTTTATATTCAAATATTTTAAATTAAAAAAATTACCATCAATTTAATAAAAAATTATTAAAGAAAAGACCATTCTCTGCGGTCTATCTATAATGCTAATTCAGTATTCTTCACACTAGTATAAAAAATAAAAAAAATAAAAAATAAAAAAATAAAAAAAAAAAGGAAGAAAAAAATATAGAGATTAAATCCAAATATTAAGGAATAACATGTTCCAAGTTAATAGGATTGAACCACGTGTACAATTTCTCGAACCTACTCTCGAAAGACCACTCCACTTCAAACAGCACTTTTTATGCAATATAACCACGTGTACCCTACTTTCCAGGAAAATTGAACACGTCCTCATCTGTCATTGGTCAATTAAAGTCACCAATTAAAAATCTCTATAACGTCAATTTATTCGCTGGGTCCCATCCAAAAAAAAATCCACCAATCACCTATTTTCACTGTTTTAGAGTTGCCCTAGACACGTGGTGTTTCTACACCCAGCCACCGTGATACCGCTATGATTATCGTCTCACTGCTACCTTCTCAGACACAGACAGACACACAGAGTTTGTTAGTTTCGCTCCCCGAGAGAGAGAGAGAGAAGATAGATGGATGGCGGAGATGGGTGGCGCGTGATTGCATGTGCCGCTGGTTCTCAGGATAAAACGATAATTAACAGGATAATGCTCGGATTCCGGCCGATTGCTCCTAAACCAGCTACTGATGGCTCAAGTTCCGGCGGCTGGAAGCCTGAGAACAAAAACGGTTTTGTTGCTAGTGTAAGAACGAAGAGAAAATACGTTAGGATTAAGAAGAATAACGAATACTACAAAAGAAGAAGGAAAAGGAAATCATCTTCATCATCATCAGATCTAGAAAAATTCGGTAGAGAAGATGATCGATACGGAAAGCTTTTTACTCTCCAGTTACTTCCGGAAACAACTGATCTAACACAAGATTCGTCTCCGGCGCCGAAAGGATCTAGCAGTACTAGTGTCAGAAAAGATCACGTGCAGGAGAAAACGGATCCACCGAGGTTTTTTCACTTGAGCAAACAGGTAGCCGGCGGTCGTGATCTATGTCGTGTTGCTGTTCCAGATCGGAAGACAGCGGCGATGATTACTGAGAAAAGGATAATAGAAACGTGGGTGACGGTAGAGAGCGTGACAGACACGTGCATGGATTTGGTAGGAGAGTTAGGGAGTACAGACGCGGAGAAAATGAAGAATCTGGAGAAAGACACGTGTCCAGGATTTATATCAGACGGTTCAAACAGAGTAGTACAGTGGGTAAATGAAGCGTATAGAAAGATGGTGATGGTGAGCGAGGAAAATAACGGGCAGTGGCAGTCACAGTCACAGTCACCGTCAACATTACCGTTGGTTCAGATAACGGCAAGCTTGGTGATAAAAGATAAGCTATTGTCTTATCTGTACTACCCAGCGTTTACATGCTGGGTAAGGTTACAATACACGTGGCAAAAGGAAAAGTACTCACAAATGGTTCCATGTGATGTATGGAAGATGGACTGTGGAGGTTTTGCATGGAGATTAGACGTGAAAGCAGCTCTGAGTTTGGCTCTTTAAAAATGGACAAAACAAAAAGAAAGGAAGAAAGAAAGAAATCTCATTTCAGGTATATCCTTTTAATCAATCACTCAATAAAAATGTTCTTGATAAGCTGAACAAACAGAGAGTCAGTAAGGTAAGGTTATGGTTTGTGTTTATATATATATAAATATATATATATATATAAAAAAATAAAAAAAAAAGGAACAAAAACAAGAAATAATGGGATAGATGGATGAGTTCAAAAGAACTGGGAATCAAATGGATGAATTTGATGATAACGTGCTTTGTGCTCTTATTGCCACGCTGGAGGGGAATGAAGAGAATCTTCTAAAAATGAAAATTTTTAGAAAAACTTAATTTATCATTTTATTTGTAAATTAATTAAATAAAAATAAAATATATATGATAATGCGATGTAAAATTAATAATATGACGTTAATAATTAATGTATTTTATTTTTATTAAAACTGTAAATGAATTTCTCTTTTTAAAATGGCATTTTTTTTTTAATTTAAAAATTTTCCTTGATATTGCTGTGTACCAAACTACCGTTGCCATATCCTTATTGCCATCTTTTGCGTGCTATATGCATATATATGATAAAGATGCTGTCGCTTTTTTTAAAATGTCATAGTTTTTTCTCTTAAATATGGTAAATAGTAGAGTTTGTGTTTAAATAATAGGTAGGTAAAATGTAGAAAGTTTAAGGGAAATACTTACCAACCTACACTAGGGTGTATAATGTAAATATAACACTTAAAAAAAATTATAGAAATGTAATTTCAAACGGACAATTCTTTTAAATTAAAACTAACTATTGACTGGATGTATGAAAGGTGGATATACATCGATCTAGTGTAAGCAATAGTTTACCATTAATTACAACCAATATTATTGAGTAACAATGGAGTATTGCTGCAATGGCCCTGTTCTTAAATCAGTTCTTGGCCTGGAAATAAAGAACCATTAAGGTAATAAATCATGTTTTTACCAATAAAAAAAATTAATATTTGATTTCTTGAGGTGCTATTGTATGAAGTTAAAATTTTGCTAAAAACGGACTCCTATAAGTAGCTTTAGTACTAGTGGACAAAGAATTCCTATATTATCTTGTTTTGGGAGAGTTTCAATATAATAGGTAACTTAAAAAAAAAAATAAAAAAATAGTAAGAAGATCAATGGTTCAAAATAATATAACATATTTGGTAAAAGGAAAAATCCAATCAGATTGAAGCCTCTTACCATTTAACTTCAAACTCTTATTTGTGCTTCTCTTGTCATTGTTTATCCAACTCCCACAGTTTGTATTCCAAGTTCGAACATGTTGGTGAGTGGTGACATTTTGTCACAAAATGACTTTTAAAGCTTCCAAATAGATAAGATTGGGACATTAATCACTTATTATAGTATTAAAGAATTACCCAATCAAATAAAGTCCCAACAAAAATTATTTAAAATTTTACATAATTTTAATACTTAAATACAAATGAACACACATAATTATTTATAAGTTTAATTTAATTTATTTAACATCAATTAGATATAGTTTGATTATTATTATTATTATTAGAAAATATGGATATATATCAAATCTGGATTCTTTATTTATTATCATGATAAGAATTTTTATTAATTTATGAAAGTTATATGTGTTAAATTATTCATATTGTTTAAAAAAAGTATTTAGGTAACATGAATAAAGTGAATGAATTATATGTAAATTGGATGCTGCGATTATATGAAAGGACTGTCATGCAATAATGATGCTAGAGCATATTACTTGATGGCGAATGTACTCTGAACATATATTAAGTTTATTATACTAAAAGAAAAATTAAAAGGATTATTATTGGTGACGTAAATTGTGTCAAAAAAAAATTTGATGCAAATTAATATAATTTGAACACATTATACAGTAAAAAATAAATAATAATAATTATTTTTATTTTACATCATAAATTGTGTAAAAAATTATATAATTATTTTTATTATGTCAAATGCAATTATATCATTTAGAATTATTCAAAATAAAAATAAGATAAGGACTCGGAAAAAATTAAAAAAAAAAAAGTATTAATAAGGCAGCAGGGAAGCATTGTCCAATAGGGTGTGAGTTAAAAAGGTAGGTCTCAAAATTTTCAAAAATTGTCGGATTTAGAACGTGGATTTACGACAACGGTTGTAAGGCTTATACGTGGCAGCAAAACAACAAGCAATTAGATAAATGCTATTGGTTAGTTTTCCCTGTAAAAATCCGGATAGATGACGCCATAAATCTAGCTCTAAAGATCTACGTTTTGATCGTACCATCCACGCGTCCTACTCCAACAGTCTCTCCTCTTTAATCTTTTTATTCTATTCCACTCTCATCCCTATGCTGTGAATATTCTGCTCCCCTTCAAATATGGGGTAAATTTTACCTATATAAAGTGTATATATCCAATAGATGTTAATAATTGTGCACCAAAATAAAAAATAGATATTAATATATCACAATAATACATTAAAAAAAAAGGTAATTTATTATTTAATCTTTATATTTTTAGTTAATTCATACTCGGATCTCCTTATTTTTAAAAATTAATTATATCATTCTTACATTTTGCTTCGTCTATATTTTGATCATTCCGTTTACTTTTTTTTATAAATTCTGTTAAAAAAATTTAAAAACAATTAAAAAGAAAAAGAAAATAAGTTTAAAGACTAAAATACCCTCTTCCCCTTCTATCTCTTTTTCCCTTCTCTCTATTCTCTCTCTCCCTTCTCTTTCTTACAAATCATTATCTCTCTTTTCTTTCTCTTTTCTTTCCCTTCTCCATTCTCAACAGACTCTACAAAGATAGAACCCAATTTTTGTTAAATAATTTACCAAAATAATATTAGCTTAAACCATAGAACAAAAATTTTACAATGAAGATGGCAATAATAAATTGAAATTAACACAAAATTTTAAAATAGTTCCGCTCGTTTCTTTCCTCTCTCTCTCTCCCAAGCGAGAACGGTGTGGTTATTGTGAGCATTTTCAACGGGTTGTGGTTGCTGTGGGAATTTTCAACGGGTTGTAATTGTTGTTGTGATTAGTCTTCGCCGAAATTGATTTTCTTCTGTCAAAACTGACGAATAGAGCAATCTCCTCATGCCTTCGCTACACAATTTTAGTGATCTTCACCAGCACCGGAAGTTTGTTGAAAATACATCGTAGATAGGGATGGCAATGGAGCGGAGAATCCCCGTTCCCTGTGGGGATTCCCCCCGAACGGGGTGGAAATTTTTCGAATTTTATCCCCTAGGGATGGGGGAAATTTCTTCCGCTAGGCGGAGACGGGGAGTGTATTTCCTACTCCGCAGGGATCCCCATCCCCGTCCCCGTGTGGACCCGATATTATATTTACATAATTATTTTTAATATATATATATATATATATATATATATATATAATGATTTTTAATTTTATCACTATTTTTTTTTGTAATTATTTCATATCATGATAACTTTAAAGAAATTTATTTAAATACTCTCATACTTTTATGTATACTGAATTTTTTAATATTTTATTAAATAAAATTGCAGAACATTTTTAATATATTAGGTGTATTTACATCTTAATTTTATTTGGTTGATACTTTGTATGTCTGAATCTGTTAACATTTTCTAAATAAATTTATTCTTATTTTTCAACCATTATTTATGAATTTTATAAATATAAAAAAATATATTAGTAATACGTAAATATATATAAGTAATGTATAAAAAAATTAATAAAATAAATAAGTAATACTAATAATCAAAATATCTCCAATTATATATATATTGTGAGTTTAAATATAAATAAAGTCTAATTTTTAAATTTTTATACATTAAATTCTACTATTTAAAAATATCAAAAATTGAATTAAAATAAGATAAAAAAAAAATTCAAGCGGTGAATGGGGATCCCTGCGGTGATGGGGATGAGGACTAAATTGTCCCCGTTTATAATGCGGGAATGGGGATGGGGATTCCCCGCTAAGGTGGTGATGGGGATGGGGGATGGTACCCTCGTCCCCGCCTCGCCCCGCCCCGTCCCGTTCCATTGTCATCCCTAATCGCAAAGAGGATTTGGAAGCTTTTTGAGTTTCTTTCGTTAATTTTGCCTAGATCTGCAATGGAGGAGATGATCGGAGCACCTGATGCAAGGATGAATGGCCATTTACCGATGATCGGCGATGAAGGAGACATTCAATAGTGAAGACCCAGAAAATTAATTGTTCAATTTGTAATTTAATTTGTTTAATATGTAAATTTAGTTTTGATTAATTTTTTATTTCATCTTGTGTCTCTTTTTTTTTCCCAATAGTTGGTTTTTCCCGATTTTTCCATCTAAGCTATCTTCCATTTCACGGGTTGTGGTTTTTGGCTTCTGGGTTCATTTGTTTTGGACTGAATTTTTTTTATTTGTATTTGATATACAATTAATATTTTCAGTTGTTTAATATATTGTTTTGGACTCCATTGTTGCTTCCATTGCTATTTGGAGAGTTTATTGGAGAGAGTTTTTGGTTTGGGGCAAGTGGGGTTAATGGCAGTGGATTTGGTCAAGGTGGGAGTAATTTTAATTTTTTTCATGGCAGTGAGGGAAAATTTAAAGAGAAATGAAAGATATTTTAGTATTTTTATAGATATTTAATGATAAAATAGACGGAAGGACCAAAGTGTATAAGGAATCAAAATGCAAAGATGACATAATAATTTTTTAAAATAAAGAGATCCGAGTATGAATTAGCTTAAAATAAAGGGACTAAATAGTAAATTATTAAAAAAAAAAAAAAGGTGCAAATATATTTTTGATAGCATATCGCTCCTTTTTGTTTTTGAAGGCGTAAAAAACGGATTAACGCGCCTATTTTCTCTGTTATCTCTCTTATATATCTCTCTCTCTTTTTTCCACGTGTCTCTTTTTACATTTTTTCTATTTTTTCTTTTTTAATTTAATTTCTAAATAACTTTTGAAAATTAGTTTTTATTATTATTTTTTTTCTTTTTTGAAAATCAATATTTTGAATAAGTTATTTAGAATTTTTTAAAATAAAATTAATTATTTCATTAATTTATTTTCACCATATTATGTTTTTTTAAAAAAAATTTAGAGTGTACTTATTTAATATCATAATTAATTATTTCAAAATTTTTATCCTATATTTTAATAATATAATTAAATTTTATTAATAATTACAATTATCATTATATAATTTTATAAATAAAAAATAAATGAAAAAAATCAAATATATATATATATATCCACACATTTAAATATTTTTTGGATAAATGTAAAATATAAGTTAAAAAAAAGATAAAAATAAAAGAATAACAAAAAAAAAAAAAAAAAAGAGGAAAAGTGAGATTACGGATATATCAAAGAGAATGGGTGTGTTGGCCAATTTTTATAATGTTATGATCATTTTTGCGCCTTTAAAAATAAAAAGAGCGATGTGCTATTCTATGTAAATATCATGGGTATATTTTTACTTTATTCAAAAAAATATATTGATATTTTTCATTCTTATTGATATGAGTGCATAGAATAAGAGTATACTTATAGTGTAGATAAAAAATTGTCCTATAACTTTATCTGCTTATAATTATTAATTAGAATAAAATTATTTGATCTCCGTGAATAAAGAAAAAAAATTAAAATAAGTATTTTTTATAGTATACTCTCATCTAATATAATAATTAGATAAAGAGAAGAAAAAATTATCTGACTTTTTTTATTAAGAGAAAGAGAAAATGACAAGGGAGTCATATTAAATTTTTTTTTTAAAATTTAATTAATTTGAGAGCGTGAGATAAAAAATAGTAAAAAAAAAATTTGATGTTGGAGGTAAAGAATTTTACCAAAAACAATATAATTTGCAAAGCTTAGTGAGGTGGTCGTCACGTTTTGGTAGAGCGAGTGAAGGAATTTGAAAGGAAACCGAATTTTGATGTTAAATACTAATAGAATGAAACCACGTGTGCCCTTTCTCGAACCCAACTAAAACTAAAAGCCATTTTTGCCACATTTCCACTTCAATAAACAGTGACACAACAATTGAGGAAAGGGCTACGTGTCCTTTTTCTTTCGGCAGTGCTGCACACATTCCTTTCTCTTATTGGTTCTCTTTTGTGGGACCATACCATTCCCTTCCCTCAACGCTTGATTACGCCAGGACACGCTACTTTTTTTTTTATCATGGACCCCACCCTTTCTCTCTCCTTCAAAATTTATGACCAATTACCTCTCTTAACTGTTTGTTCCTTGCCCTAGACACGTGTTGCCTTTTCGCTTCTGTCTCCCTGTGTGTACTTGCTCGCTTTGGTTATCGCTTCCCCTGAGCCCTCATCCTCTCAAACAGGTACAAATAAACACAGAAATTTTGCTAAAAATAGAGAGAGAGACTGAGAAATGGATGGCGGAGAAAGGTGGCGGATGATAAGATGCGCCGGTGCTGCTCAAGATAAGACGATAATTAATCAAATTATGCTCAAGTTCAGGCCGATTGCACCGAAACCGGTGAATAGTGGTCTAGATAATTCCGATGTCTCTTCCTTGAACAACAAGAGTATTTTACTTTCGAAACGAAAAACTAGAAGAAAGTACG
The DNA here is from genome assembly GCA_949750685.1 of Vernicia montana. NCBI lineage: Eukaryota > Viridiplantae > Streptophyta > Magnoliopsida > Malpighiales > Euphorbiaceae > Vernicia > Vernicia montana. Next base: position 24,036 of record CATKHJ010150330.1, on the reverse strand, counting down.
TTAGAGTTCGTAAGAATAACAGATTGATCAAAAGAAACCAAAAAAATTCATCAGATCAAGAAAAAGGAGAAAAAAGAGATCTGGATTGTAGCGGTTTTAACAAGGTTGAGACCCTGCAATTGTTGCCGGAGAAAACTAATCAGTCGAAAGATCCACCAGAGAGAGACAGATCCTGGTGCAATCTCGATCAATCTGAGAATAATAGTAATGATAATCAACGGCTGAAATTAAAGCAGCCAGTTATTGATCAAGATCAGACGACGACAGTGAAGAGGGTACTAATAGTGGAATCATGGGTGACAGTAGAGTCCGTGACAGACACAAACCAAGCTTGCATGGATGGTAAAGGAGGGTTATTGTTAGGGTGTACAGACGTGGAGAGAGTAAAGAATCTAGAAGAAGACACGCGTCCTGGATTTATATCGGATGGCTTAAATAACGTGAGATGGGTAAATGGGGCTTATAAGAAGATGGTGTCGGTGACGAAAGAGGAAAATGACAGACAGTCAGTGGAAATAATGGTATGGTTGTTGAGAAAAGAGAAGTTGATTCCATTTATGTACAGATCTGCATTTACATGCTGGGTGAGATTACAGTACGCGTTGGAGAAAGAAAGAGAGAAAGAGAAAGAAAAGTATTGTAGTTCTCAAATGGTACCATGTGATGTTTGGAGAATGGACTGTGGAGGCTTTGCATGGAGATTGGACGTTGAAGCTGCACTCAGTTTGGGCCGTTGAAAGCTGAATCTAAACTAATCAGGTAATGTATGTGTTTATGTTAATTAATATATTTTTTTTCCCTTTTAATTAATTATAGTTTTAATTAAAATTTAATCTCGAAATGTTACAGTTTTAAAGATAATTCTATTCAAACAAGAAAATCAAAGCACAAGGAAAAAAAAAAAAAAGGACCAATAATAATGAGTTTTGTTGGAGTGAGAAATCAAATTCTGATTCTTAATTAAGAATCTAATTATAATCAACACCACAACAATGTGTCTGTTGCTACTATAATTTGGCTGCTAACTCTTGGGCATTTTCTGCTGTCATAACTTATAAATTTTAGCTTGGATCCTTAATTGGAATCTTCCTGGCCATTTATTTTTGTTGGTGTCTCCTATCATTAGTTTTCATTAGTGGTCTTTAGTTTGGCTTCTTGACTAATTGTTTTTCCTTTTAATTAATTAGTATGTTCTGCAAACTTTCTGGTTTACTAATCTTTTCAATTAATAAATTTAATCCTGCTTATCATAAGAAAAACAATGTGTCTGTTCTGGTTTAATTATAAATTACTACTTATAAAATGGGAAAAGAAAAGAAATTATATCTATATAGCTAAGCTAAGGTACAAAACGCTAATGGACAAGTGGACAAATTACATACATATAATGTTTAATTACAAGTAAAACTATGAATAAATATCCAATACTTTACTGAAACTCTGAAACTATATTATAATTATGGAAAATTATTATATTAATTAATTAGGATTAGATAGGGCGGCTTTTAGTACCATTATAATTAAGTTTTATATATATATAATTGATAACTCACATTGTTTTGTCCTTCTCTTGTCAGGTAAATTAACTGAGAGGAAATTGTGTAGGGTATGAAGCTAGCTAGATAAGTTCGACAGTAAAAGATAATTGGCTTCTTTAATTAGCTAGATAAGTTCGACAGTATAATCTTATTCTATTGAGAAGGCTCCAGTATTTGACTAGCTAGCTAGCTGGAATTCTGGAGTCTCCTTAACAATATAATATACTAATTAATTGAAAAAGAAAAAAAAGAAAAAAACACTTAAAAATTTACAAATTATAAACCATTTAATCCATCAATAAACTTTGTGAACATAAAATAATATATATTCAGCAGAAATAAATTCAATAAACAAAGTTGATGAAACTTTAAAGTGCTTCACATTTGGTTATAGAAATTAACTGAAAATATTTTCTTTTCTAAAAATATTTTCCAAAGGCAAAATGGCAAAAGGAATTTCATTTCTCAAATGTGATTTATTTTTTTAATAAATTTGAAGTGTTCTCTATGGAACACTTTTATTTATTTATTTATTCTTATTTTTTTTTCTAAATTTGATGGGAGGTTCAATGGGATAATTGATAATTGAACCTCTTTTGCTTGATTAGGCTTTGCTTGATTAGGTTCAATGTGGTAACAATTAATTAGGCTTTGCTTGATTTGCTTACTTGTATTTCCTTAAATAAATATTTTTGCTATTTTCTTCATGAAAATTTAAAACACTTGGACATACTTTATGTTTTCACCTTAAAATTTCAGGTTCAGCTATAAACTATAACTATCTATTTTATATTTATGAATTTATATCTCTCATTGTATCAAGAATGTTGATGGATTTTTTTATTTTTATTTTTATTTTTTTTAAATCACCTCTAAAATCATATATAGTTTTGGGATAAGTTTAGATATTTAAATATATTATCTTAGTAACAAGATTAGCATATAGTTTTGGGATTTAGCAGGAGGAAGAGTAGATTTCAAGTGAAATTGAAGTACTGAAAAATATTTAATTGATATAAAAGCAAGAGTTAAATTACATGAGATCATTATATATATAACCCCGAAGAATAAAAAGTATACAACCAGGAACTAAAAGAAGAATAAATATTGTTCATAGCCTTAAACTTGAGCAATAGCCTGGTGATCACCAAGTTACTATTTTGTAATATAGGCAATCAAAATTGATATAAAAGATAATGACATTCTTTTGGAGTTTTGGTGAAAAGTTTTATTTATTTTACTTTTTTTTTATTAACTTGATTATCTGTGATATATGCATTTTTTTCTTGTTATAGTCTTAATTTTTAATAACTACTAGCTAACATGATATTTTGTATAAATTAAGTGTTAACCACACCACTCTTGTCATGATAATTGACTTTGAATTAGAAATTTTTTAATTTTTTATATTTATCTAATTTAAAAGAAAAATTATTAATATTTATTAATATAACTAGTCATGATCCTACATTTTGTATGATTTTTAGTCATATTTTTTTTATTTAATTTATATTTTTAAAATATTTTAACATACGCAAATAATAATAATAATAATAATAATAATTATTATTATTATTAAATCTAAATATTACCTTAAAATAATTTTAATTAAATACTTCATCCGTTTCACAATAACTGTCGTTTTAGGAGGATACACACATTAAAAAAGCTATTAAATAGTTTTAATTTTAATTAATATGGATAAATATATCATTATTTTCTCTAATCAAATAAAAAAAACATATGAAATATTGAAATTGGAACGAGGGTAAAGTTAAAAAAAATAATAATAAATATTACATTGAACTCATAAAATGACAAATAATTTGAAATAAAAAATTCTTTCTAAAACGACAGTTATTGTTAAACGGATGGAATATTAATATAAAAATATATATTGGTCAACTAATAAAAAAAAATAGGCTAAAGTTACAATAAAACTCTTCAACTTTAACCAATTGTTCTATTATGCCTTTTTTCTTTTTGGTGGTTCAATTTAACATTTTTTTTTTTTAATTTTAACTGTTTGGGTCCCTATAATTAATGGTGATACTTTCTCTACTAGTAATATGGGCCCTGCTGGTACTTGTCAATTTTTTTTTATTTGTTATTTTTTTTTATTATTAATTTTCTCTCTTATTTTAATTTTAAAAAAAAATCAAATTAAAAAAAAAATATTTATTTATATGTTCTACCTCAAAAATCATTTTAAGTAAATATTTTATTTTAAATTTGTTTGAATTTGAGTATTATCAACCAATTATAATCACATTTAAATTTTTACATTTTATTTATACTAAATCTAATTTCAACTAAACACAATTTAAATATTATCCAAATTCAATTCAAATTTTTCATATTATTCGGTTAATAGTATTGTAAAATTAATTTTGATTTATATTTATTTATGATATTTTATGAAATAAAATTTTAAATTATTTATTATTAATGAAAAATAATAAATACTTTCATAGTATTATTTGTTCAAGTGGTATATATATATATATATATATATATATATATATATGACTAATAAAATTTTAAAATATATAAGTTATTAAAATAATAAATTTTATTTAAAACAATAAAATATATTTAAAAATGTATTTATACAAATTTTAATAGTGTTAAAATAAAATAATAATTAAAAAATAGAAAAAAAAATTTGGTTCATAATGAAAAATTAATTAATTTCATATTTTAAAATGTAAATTTTCTTAAAATTAAAATAAGAGGGAGAAAATTAATAATATGAAAAAAAAAATAAAGTAAAAAATAAAATAAAAAAATTGCCAAATACTGATGGGGCCTATGTGACTATCGGAGAAAGTAACACTGATAGTCACAGAGGTTCAAATGGTCCAAATTAAAAAAGAAAAAGATTTAGGTGATATTTGGTAAAATTGAAAATTAAGTTCTGAAAATTTAAATTCTGAATTTTAAGTGCTAAATAAAATAAGTGATATAATTTTTAAATAGTAAAAATATTTAAAAATTTAATCATTTATTGCATTCAGTATAAATTTTAAGTTAAAAATTTTGATTTATCATTTTAAGTGGTTTTTAACTTAATTTAGACTTTTAAGATATAGTTATCAAACAAACTTAAAATGATTAAGTGCTGAATGATGTTATCAAACACCATCTTAATAAAGCCATTGGTAAAAGCATTGACGGAATCAGAAATTTTTTTTATGAGGTTAAATTTCTTATACCATAATTTACATTAATGTGGTAGATATAATTAAGTCAATTTTTATATATTTAAAAAAAAATCATTTAAAATAAGGGATGTCAAATATAATATATGAACAAATTTTTATAATTTTATACTTAAAATTTTATGTATTCTCGGCTTCTAGCTCCGTCATTGGGTAAAAATTTTAAAAAGACAAAATATTCTCATATATGTTTCTTTTTTTTTTTTTTTTAAATACAACTTATTAAATTTTTTATTTTAAAAATATTCTAATTTTAAAAATATATTTTTTTAAAAAATATTTTTAAAAACCTAAAAAATAAAAATAAAAAGGTATTTTAAAAAAATAAAAATAAATAACTAACTTTAACCAGATATGGAAATCTGGGGCAGGTTTTGTAATAAAAAGTAAAAGTGGCTGGCCTCGCCCAACCCATCTTCCTAAAAGGGGGAGAGCCCTAGCGGGTTACCCCTCACCCCCAAAAAAAAAAAAAAAAAAAAAAAAACCCAAGTGAGATTATCTTTCTCGCTTCGATTCTCTGTAGAGGCGTTCAGATTCTTAATTTTTTAATCGTCCATAAGGTTAGGGCCGCTCTTCTTCTTCTTCGACTTCAGAGATCTTATTATAATAAATAATAATTAAGTTGTCGAATAAAGAATTGGTAATGGCCGAGCTGATCGGTAAATATTAGTTAAGGAAGAAAGAAACGGATCTCTCGCAGTCGCAGTTGAAAATACTGATTAAAGCATCAGGTAATTAAAGTTAATTTATGGATTAATATTTGTTTTATTGGATAGAATTAATATATTGATTGTTATATCGATGTGATAGTATTGACTTTAATTAGTGGAAGTGATTAATTTTCAAGCTAGTGAAAACTTGAGAAAAAAAATATAAATATAATACTAGTTGGATTTGATGTCTACTAGATGAATATTTGGTGGCTTTAACCTATAGAGTTTAATTTAATTTAATTATATTAATTTAATGAGATTAAATTTATGATTGTGAAACGAATATTTTCATTGTAAAATATATATGAAAATTATGAAAATTTTCAAATGAATTATATAAAATTTTTTGAAGTTTATTTATATATATATATATATATATATAAACCAAAATTAGTTTGTTAGTAGACACTAATAGCATGTTTGGTAAACCTTATGATTAGGAATTGAATCATATTCTAAGAATATGATTCCATTTTTTCTTTTGGTACATAAATAATCTTAAGCTTTTTTATTTTTTATTTTATATATATTTGAATAATTCCAAATGACTTTAATTTTTATTGATATGATATATATTTTTAAGTATAATTATTAATCTAATTAATAAATTCTATTTAATTATTTAAAAAATAACTTGAAAATAGATGTATAAAGTTTTGGAATTCTATTCCACTGAATTCTGATTCCAAGGTGTAACAAATTAAACAAGCCTTAATTGTATATCCAGTATTAGTGATATATAAGATTGATTAATTAGAGAATGAGTTGATATATAACAATGTTTTATCATGTGGCCAAAGAGGCAATTATATGATCGAGCATCCTTTTGGAAGGATTTGAAGTGTATTTTTGTTAGCAAAATTGCTCAAGATCATAGGATTTGAGTATACTTAGTTTTATTGTCGTGTAAGTCGACTTAAGAATACCTTATTAACCGGAAAAAAAATATTTGAATTGAAAACAAGAATAATACGAAGTATGAATTGAGAGTATGATTGAGTAGTGATGGTATGCAGTTGCACATTTTTTTCACAGATAGAGATGGTGGGAGAGAAAGTCTGAGTTTGAGAATTCAGTCTTTAATTAGAAGTTTTGAACCTTAGTAGTGAACTGAATGACAGTGAACAAGTCAAAGAGAAGGGGATTGAGGTTTTTAGATGGTTCCTTAACTTATGGTAATTCTATTTACTTACAAATAGAGATAGTTGAAAATGGAAAAGTTCTATGTACAGTTGTACACAGTTGAAATTTATGGACAAGGAAAGATTGCTGAAATAATTATTTAACATCTTTGCGGCTAAGTTTCTAATTTCAAAACTTTTATGAGTTTGGCAATGTGATTAGACTGTTTTAATTTGTCAAACTGCTTTTACTTTATTTAAAGTTTAGCAATTTATGGTTTGAGAAAAACTATATTTTTAGGTTTTCTTAAATCGTGATTTACAAAATGCAGTATGTATATAGTCTAAATGCAATTTATCCCAAATGAGTTTAAACAACATTCGAAAAAATAAGTATTATTATTTAAATAAATCAGAATAATATAACTTAAGCTAAAAGTAAACCATAGCCCTTATATATTGTTATTTTTCTTCGATATTGTGAAATCAAAATATTGTTAAGACTTATTACCTAAGTAATGAAATCATTGTTGGCATGCCTTTCAAGTGGCATCCTAGTCAACTCCAACTTACCCCAGAATAAAACCTTACAACAAAAATAATCATATCTAAAACTCCCATCACCATTTCATATATTAATTATATATGTGTGACTAATAACCCACAAGATTCAGTCTTTAAACATCAACCATTATTTAACAATTGAAATCCTCTTGATTTATAGGTGAGTGTGGATTTTTAGATCAATGCATACACCTCTTAGGTTTTGTTTGGTTAATTTCTTTTTTTCCTTTTTAAAAGATATGGACTTGCATGTGTGCGCACGCACACACATATATATTGAAATATAGAAATATGATTTTTATTCTTTTCTCTTACAAAGTTTTGGATAAATAAATATGGAATTCATTTGATTTATAAATAAATTTTAAAAAATATCATTGTAAATAACTTTTCATATTTAGAATATTGTTTATTAATTGTGGAATTGATTTTAAATTTGTAGCCTTACTAGCTCGTAAATTTGTTAGTTTAAAATATTATAGTTTGATTAGCTTGGATCCTTATTAAGTTTAAAATTTATTTGTGCAAATTCTATTAATTTTTGTAGAATTTGATTTAAGTATATATAACCAATTCTATAACATTCTATTATTTATACCAAATGACAAGTGTATACTTGTATTGTATGTGAATTCCAAAAAAATTTATACCAATTAAACAAGTTCTTGATATATTTTTTAACTCATACTTATCCATCTTCTTTCACTTAAAGAACTGCTAGGTTTGATTTGGAATTTGTTTTTTGTTTGTGGTTAACCTTGTTGTTTTAATTTAATGGATTTGTGTGATACTTGAAATTGGATTCTCAGCTCACCCTTATGGATACATTTACGACTGAGGTTATTAATTATTAATTTAGAATAATGTGCTAACCATTTTTGTTTCTTTGTACCAAACTAGGTTTTGTTTAAAGTATATATACATGGGAGACTTTGATCAATGATGCAGAAAAATATAACTGGAAAGTCTTGAAGTATATGTTTCATATATGTTGGATAAAGTTGCTTCTCATGGCCATAACAAGCAGCTAATTTTATAAAGGTGTATCAGCATAATTAAGGGCATTGTATGTCTAAGAATGTTCCCAAAAGGGGAAAAATGGTGTCTTGTTTGAAATCCCAAAAATAAGGGATTCAAGCATGAGTTAGATAGTGGACACTGTTGGAAACAGTAATATCTGCACATTTTGTAGGGGGCAAAAAAAAAAAAAAAAGAATTTTATGTAATATATAGTATAATGATAATCATCTTCTTATGATTAATTGTGTTAATTTCCATTGCTTGCACTGATATCTGTCTGATAACTTGTTTTTAGCGTGATAAAAAAAAAGTAACAATCACTTGATCATATACAATTGCTGCTGAATGCTAAGCTCAAATGGCTCAAGTAGTTGTGGGGAAAAGGAGATTGGAAAAGAACTTGTCTATAATTCATTATAATCTATAGGACTCACGTGGAGTTTTGATTATCAATTAATCAATTGTAATATGAAACACATCAATTAAAATTATTCATATATATATTTTTTGCCATGTGACTCTTCTGTAAAATAATTTAAAGAACACTTATTATTAGGGGTGCACAAAAATTAATTAAACCGATCAAGTCGAATTATTTCATGGTTTAAATTATTTCATGGTTGGTTACGGTTTAAAATTTTTATAAATCAAATTTTTTGTTTGGTTTTGATTTAAGAAAATAAAAATTCAGTTAAATCGAACCGAACCAATAATATAATAAAATTATATATTTTTTAAATATGTACTTTACTAATTTACAAATTATTCTTTAATTTTTTTATAAGTTAACTGAATTTCTATATTTTAGAGGATTTTTATATTGTTATTTAGACCCTTACCAACTTCTTGAGAATATTTCATTGTAATTTATTATTATTATGCTACTAATTTTTTTTTTTTTTATGGTATTGATAAGATTGATTGTTATTTAATAATATGATTTTATTTTAATGTTTGTTAAATTTTTATGATCTTTTCAATTTTTTATTTTATTTATCTTTTACTTTTGTCAAACTGATTATTCAAACCGAATCCAAATAGTTTTGTTTGGATATTTTTTAGTATTATTTAGTTTGATTAAGAGTTAAAGTATTTAAAAATCGACTTTATTAGTTTGGTTAAAAATATTTACTCTAAACTAATCAAATCGAACAATGAACACTCTTACTTATTATATAAATGAATCTGAGTTGATCATAGCAGAAAAAATAATATATATTGATAAGCTTTTGATTTACTAGTATTTTAGTTGTTTTTAAAATTATGAAATCTCTGAATTTAAATTTTAATTGGAGTTAAATTTATTAAACTAATAATTATTATTATTATAATATATTAATACAACTAAGGTTTCTAGGTAGCAAGATTTTTAGAGATGACATTTTGATTCAAACTTAAACTATAAGTATTGATTTAAAATCCAAGAAATTGTTATTCAGTTGAGAAGTTTTAATTCAAAGTTGAAATTATAAAGGAATTGGATTTGAGGTTTTGATTTGAATTATGTGGAAATTTGTTGTTTGATTGAGAGACAAGTTGAGGTTTTGTATCAAATTCAAAATTGGTGGTTGAATCATTGCACTTCAAATCAAAGCAGTAAGCTCTTTATTATTAGGCTTCTTGTTCTGTGTGGAGGAGAGAAAAAACCTAAAAATGGGGTAAAATGGGGCGAGGAGAGAAAAAAAAAATTTTTGAGAAATTATTGAGTACATTCACTGTATATGTTTTTCTTTTTTATATTCACAGAGACATAAATAATTATTAAAAATTATTTCTTTAATTAATTTTTATATTATAAAAAAAAAATTATATAGGTATAAAATTATTAAAACTCAAAATATCAATCACATTCATTCTCAAAATATATATACATATATATATATATATCAATCACAAACTTTTATATTAAGAAGAACAACTAGCCCATGTCAGGCAATCACCAGTTCAAACCATATTTTACTAGTGCCAAAACATGTTCTAATACCCAAAAAAAAAAAAAAAAAAAAAAAAAAAGGAAAAAAATACTAGCAGCGGTGCCAGAGGTGAGAAAGAGGTCTGCCCTTTTTACATGCCAGAACATGTTCCAATACAATCTCCTGGAGCTGTTTTTGAACCTCATCCATGGGTTGGCAAGCATCTATCATCTGCAACCACATTTGCAACTTAGAATAATGTTCCAAATAAAGAAAGAAAACAAAAAATAAGGGGGAAAACTGCAATTCTATAAAAAGTGTTTTGTACAAAATTCATCAAAATGAAGAAAAAACAAATACACAAATGACAGACATTTGTACAATTATCAAATACAGTTTGGCATATTGAGTTTGGAGGAAAGACTGTGTTAGAGCAAAAGAAAATGAGAGTAGACCTAAAATGGAAGTAGTTAAAATGATTTACCGCCCAGTATCTATCTAATGAATTATGAGTTCATTACACCCTGTTTAGCAGAATCCTTGCTTATTATCAGACAACCACTTATTCACATCACAAACCTCATGTGAGGTAAATGGTTTTCATTTCTCATCTCATAGAAAACCATTTTCGCTCCGCTTAGCCCTATCCCCCTCTAGGGGTATTTTAGTGATAGGTTTTATTAGGAACTAGACGATCCTATTTGGCCAAAGATTCAGCCTAAACTGGGTGAAATGGGGGCAAATGATCCATATAGTCAACCCCCAGATAGTTTGGGTTCAAGACTTCAATTGATTTGAATGTTAATTACTGTTTGTTTACTATTCAGACCAATATCAGAACTCAGAACTCAGACAGAAACATATTATGTAGTTACACAGAAAACCAAAAGTTGGTGTCTGGGACTAGCAGTAAGGATTGAAGGACACACTAAATAGCGCCACAACCAGAAGGCAAAGCACCAAGACAGATTCCCTAGTGTTAAAATACGGCATATAAAATAGAAACTTACCTTCCAGGAGGAATCATAGAGGGTCTGATAGCATTGGGCAACTTTCCTCTGAAACTCAAGTTTCTCGTATCTTTCACCTCCATAGCCTCCTCTTTCTGCAGCTTTCTGTTGATGTCGACATAACATCATAGTTTTAGGAGTTAAACAAGAAAAATTATTGAACCAGTGGATGTGCACAAATGCTGGAACTCAGAAATGTGTCTGTGCATATGTGTGGAAGTGTCAATGATTTTTCTTTTCTTTCCTTTTCTTTTTTTCAAATGCATACTGTGTTCCAACAATAAAGTAGGCCACCACAATCATTGTCAATACATTAAACATTAGTCACTCTACAACACTGATTAAAACCAAGTGTATCTTCTTTACGTCAATATGTTCATTTATCTTAATTCTTATTTGACTCCCTTGGGAATAAATATGTATATGTCTGTCTTTATTGAGTGCTTTGAAATAATTAGAAACACAGTAGATCATCAAAGTTAATTGATCTTGGACAGGACATTCCAGCACAGAAGACACATTTTTTAAGAGGGTGTTCCTCTTTCTTATGAAACACATGTTGAAACCTTTCGTCATAGGACAGTAATGACTAACAGATGGCTAAAAAAACTTGAAGTCATTTACAGAAAATGGCTATGGTCAAAATGTTTTGCTTCTCTAATCTGGACATTAAGACTCTATACAGTATAAACAGCTCACCTCAGGCGGTATGTCAAGGTACAGTACCAGATCAGGAGCCAGCAACCCAATCTCAGGAGCCTGCAAGAAAATATCCCATTCACCACCAACCAGATAAGGACATAAACATCATTTCCCATAAAAATAGTCGAAAATCAGCATTATTTTCAAACCATCTTCAATCTTGTACTCACCTTACACCATTCAAAATCAAGTCCTTTAGCAGATGAGAAAGCAACTCCAGAATAAGAGTAACGATCAACAATGAGAGTGGTTCCACTTTTCAGCTGCGTTTCCAATAATGAGCTGCAAATCATTCCACATATTCAAAACACATGTTTCACCAATTCCCAAAGCATTACATGTGCACTTTTTCTATATCTTTTTTTTTCCTTCCTTTTCCAATATAACAGGATAAGTATTCAAGTATTCATTCAAGTAAAAAGAGTTGGACATAAAACATGCATTAAAATTATGAATTACATTTAAAAGAATCCATCAATTAAGAATATGATGTTATAATACTGTAATGAAAGCTTAACTTGAAAATTTTAGTGGAATCACAGAATTTCACTTCATAGTTGAATATTAGTGTGAGGCTTCTATAAACCAAAGTTAAGCATCACTCAAACCTAAAGATCGTAAGCCATAACCAATGCCAACCCCTGATTTTATGCTGCATTGGGCATTATCCATCCACTAAGGGCAATGCTTATGCACCAGAACGTATCAAACAGTCCCACACCATCTATTATCCTGACTTGTCAAACCACAACTCAGTGCAATGGGACATTGGCAAGTCCAAGCAATGTAACCATGACACTGAACTTTGAAACACTATCTGAGAAATCTGTTCTTCACTTTCTTCATTCATAAGCATCTATAACACATGTATGTAGTAGGGCTGCACAAAAATTAACCAAACCGGCCAAACCGAATTGATCCAATTCAATCCAAATAAAAAACCATGGTTTAGGTTGTTTCATAGTTGGCTACGGTTTTAAAATTTTTATAAACTGAATTTTTTGTTTGATTTTGGTTTAAGAAAATGAAAAATCTAATTAAACCGAACCGAACCAATAATATAATAAAACTATGTATTTTTTAGATATGTACTTTATTAATATGCAAATTATTTTTTAAATTTTTTATAAGTTAAAGATATCTACTGAATTTCTATATTTTAGAGAATTTTTATATTGTTATTTTGACCCCTACTAACTTTTTAGGAAATATTTCATTATAATTTATTATTATTATGCTATAGAATTTCAAGTACACAACCTGAAATTTGATTTTTTTTTTTTTAGTGTTAATAAGGTTGACTGTTATCTAGTAATATGATTTTATTTTAATGTTTGTTAAATTTCTATGATCTCTTCAATTATTTTATTTTATTTATTTTTTTACTTTTGTCAAACCGACTATCCAAATCAAATTCAAATAGCTTTAGTTTGGATATTTTTTAGTATTACTTAATTTGATTAAGAGTTGAAGTATTTAAAAACCGACTTTATTGATTTGGTTAGAAATATTTACTATAAACCGAACCATGAACACCCCTAGTATGTAGACAGCAAGATCAAAAAGTGAATACAACAATAGCATTTTCTAAAATGCATGCTTTTGAAATATAATATAAACATTGATATATAACATGCTAAAAACTTCTACATTCTAACAGATATTTTTTCCCGAACCTTCATATATGTCCTAAATTCTATGACAGAGGTAGATTTCTTCCCTGGGCCCATGCCATTTTTCTTGTGTAAAAATTTGACTAAAACAAAGGAAAACCAGCATTGCAATAGTAAACCAACAGATAGTCAAATAACTAACCTATTATTATAAGCAAACTGGATTTCATCTTAAAAGACTTATAGTAGTTAGCAATCATCCCATATTAGAATATATAGGCAAGTTAACACTAACATTCAAAATTTTAAAACCATTTTGTTCATGCAATCCAGCCTGTGATAGCAAATATACCTCTTTTCCCACCGATTTGCACTGTATAGAAGATGGATTGTGTGATCATCCAACTGGGATTGATTTGAAAGATAAGCAGATATCATATGTCCAATGCTAGTAGATCTATCAGGAAACCGCCATAATTCAGTTGGATGCCCAAGTCCCTCCAAGTAAGAGACTAATCCACTAGATTGAGAAGTCTTTCCACTACGATCCAAGCCTTCTAGAACTATGAAGGCACCTCTCGACTCACAATTGTCAACCCTTAGGTTACCATCATTATTACTATTATTCTTATTCTCCATTCTAACTGACCTGATAGAACACTTCCAGGGGTAATTCAATCGAGAATTCAGTGATCTTCTTGCTACTAAAGGACCAAAATTTCTACAATATAACAAAGAAACATATATCAGACAACAAAACTTCACCGACCTTTAGTTTTTCTTTTATGATTTATGGTTGAAAAAGACCAGATTTTTAGTGCTAACAAGTTACAATTGTGACTAAATAATTCAATTCTACCAATTACTAGTAAAAAAAAAAAAACAAGAAAGAAAGTGAAATGGGATAAGAGAAAATTAACTTACAAAGCCTTAGAAAATGTAAAAGAGCAAGCATATGTCATATCACTAATAAAATTATAGCCTGCAACAAGTAATTCATATAAAGATCTGGGCTTTAGAGTTTAGATAGTAAATCTGAGCTAGGATTCTAATTCAATTGCTTGCTGGGTATGAAGTTAGGAAATTTGAGGCCACTTACCTACTAGCTCAAGGTGGGTGTAGACATGTCGGCGGATTGGAGAGGTTATGTGATGCCGGCGACAGTTAATTGGTCGGTAATGTGATCCGAACGAAAAGAGTTGATTATGAAGAATTGAATTTGGATTTGGATTTGCTTGAATATAGCTTTATTACTGTAGGTGTGAAGTCTGTGATCCTGTTGGGTGCTTTATTAAGTAGGGTTTACATATTGAACGAAAGAGGAGGGAAAAAGATGAGGAAAGGTGCTGCTTTAAACGGTGTCGTTCTGGAAAAATAAAAAACAAAAAAAAAGATATTGTAATTTAATAATTTGTGATGATTATGGGGTGGAGACAATTGCTTCACTTCGGTTGAATTAAAAAATAAAAAACAAAACAATGAATTTATAGTTTTGATTTAGATGTCTAAAATTTTTGGGTTAGGTGGTATTTGCTAAAGTTTATACACTTAATTTTTCAATATTTACTTTTTAATTGCTTCAAAAAAAAATATATATTTAATTTTTAATTTTAATCAATCAAGCATCATAATTCGAATATTAAATTTTATGTATTAAATAATATAAGTGGTATAATTTTTAAATTATAAAAAATCTAATCATACATTATATTTAATGAAATTGTTAAATTAAAAATTTTAAGTAAATTTTAATTTTAGTTAAAATTTTTAAGTGATATATTATAAAATAATTAAATGATATAATTTTAAGAATAGAAAAAATAATTATAAATAAAATATTACGCTCGTGACCCTTATGTGTATGCATATTCAAGGGCCAATTCTGATTCATGATTGAAAGGTAAGAGGCTAAGGTGGGAGGAGAGAGATTTAGATCCAACCATAACTAAAATGACTAGCATTAGTCACTTGGATGGTTAACCCTTTATTACTTATATGGCTTTTGATTATTTTGCAATTTTTAGATGTTGGACTATTACTTATATAGCTTTTGATTATTTTGTTTTTTAGATGTGGGACTATTTTATGTAGTTTGTACTTTTATAACACTCTCTCTCAAGTACAACTGGGATTTGACTTTGACGCTCCAGTTGTCACTTGAAATTGAAATTGAAATCCTCCCCCTGAAATATAGACCGAATCTTCCGGAATTAAAATGCAGCCCGGATCTACCGGATGCTCTGATATCATGATAGAAATTGAATTGAAAGGGTAGAGGTGACTTGAATTGGGTATAGGTTAAGCCCACAAATAAATTGAGTTTAATGAGTTTGAGTCAACCATTGCTAAAATATTAGAACTAACAAATTAAGTAGTCAAGTCCAAACCATTATATATCCATGTGTTTTTGGTATATTTTTCCAATGTGGAATTGATTCTTAACACTCCCCCTTAAATGGCAACTAGGCTTTTGAATTTGAATTTCCAGTTGACCACTTGAAATTGAATCCCTCTCCTTGAATTTGAAACTTGAATGCAGCGACAACACCGGACCGGGCCGCTGGGACTGGACATCCAGACGGACACCAGATGATTAAAATTGAATCGGGCCAAACTTGCTTTGATAACATGTAAGAAATGTTGGGAGCTTATATAGTCATGAGAGTGTCAACCTTAAAAGCTAGCAAATAAGGTTGAAGAGTTCATTTCTATATTAAGTCCACAAGATTTTCATTTTTAATCAATGTGGGATTTCCACATATTCTAACACTCCCCCCTCAAGTGGCAATTGAGTATTCTTTTTTTTTTTTTTTTCTTAAGCCCAATTATCACTTGACAAGCAGGTGGTGACCCAACAAGTAATTCATATAAAGATCTGGGCTTTAGAGTTTAGATAGTAAATCTGAGCTAGGATTCTAATTCAATTGCTTACGGGGTATGAAGTTAGGAAATTTGAGGCCACTTACCTACTAGCTCCAGGTGGGTGTAGACATGTTGGTGGATTGGAGAGGTTATGTGATGTCGGCGATAGTTAATTGGTCGGTAATGTGATCCGAACGAAAAGAGTTGATTATGAATAATTGAATTTAGCAAGTTTAATTTTTAAGTTTGCGGCGACAGTTAATTGGTCGGTAATGTGATCCGAACGAAAATAGTTGATTATGAAAAATTGAATTTAGCAAGTTTAATTTTTAAGTTTGCGGCGACAGTTAATTGGTCGGTAATGTGATCCGAACGAAAATAGTTGATTATGAAGAATTGAATTTAGCAAGTTTAATTTTTAAGTTTGTTTCTTATTTATATTGAATTATAGTATTTTATTTAATTGTCAACTTAATATTTAACAAACTTAATTGATATTTGTATATAATTAGTTATATATGCATATGCGTTGCATGTAATTATTATGAATTTTGAACGCGTGGTTACATATTATCAAATATTAAGTATTTCGTGAAATGAAAAATATTTTAATTACAAAAATTTAATAAATTTTATGAAAATAAAAATTAAATAAATAGAAAAAATTTCAAATTTTAGTTTGCTAGTAATTATTATTATATTGAATCAATAAAATAAATTGCAAATAGTAAAATAATTTGAGTAATAATTTAATAATTCAAACTTATATAAAATCTATTTACATATAAAATTTAAAATCTAACAATGTTATAAAATATAAATTATGAATATTTTAATTGCTCATTAATATTAAATAATAATTGGATTTGGTACTTATGTCAGAATATGAAATAATAGATTTGCTAACTGTTGAACTCTATATGGCAATGATCCTAGAAAGGGTGAATATAATATTAAAATCTAATACAATTTCTCAACTTATATGTGTGAACCCTCAATTTCTCACCCTTAAAATACTGCCGCAGCTTGACACCTGCTAAATTTAATGCGCTACGTAAAGCTGATACGGCGGTCCCACTAGTCAGTTAGCGGGTAGGGGTCAAGGAGGCAGCGCCCCTTGCTGGGGAGCTCTGGGGTAATGCCCCCGAAGCAAAAATTAGCTTTCAGGCATCATACTACAAGGATAATTAATTTCGGATCCATCGCCACTGACCAGTAATTTTTTAAATTTCAAAATATCTCGGAAACCTAAAAAAACTGACCCGATGGACCGAAGCTCGAAAAAGTTGAGTCGCCACGTAGCTGGCCATTTGTGTAGCTTCGCAGCCATGTTTGGCGGCTGCCACGAAACACAGTCGCGGACGGGCCAAAATGCTTGCGGCAGCAGCAGACGCTTTGGCGCGTCCGCGTTGACGCGAGTCGTACTGGTGCGTGTCAATTGTGTCAGCACGACGCTGATGCATTTGTCGAATGAGCTGGCAAATCCGCCGGCTTGTTTGGCGGCCGTTTGAGAATTTTTGATATGGATCCACTCAGACCTGGTGCAGATCTGCAGCCCGCCCTGGCGGCTAGCCCCCTGTGCATGGAAATTTTTATTTTGCCCATTTTTCAGCTCACTTTTTCAACTCTTTTTGGTCTTTTCACCCCACTTTCATTTCCTATAAATACCCTCTTCATTTCTCATTTCAAAACACACAAATAGTTAGTATTGAATTTTCTACTATCCTCTCTCTCTAATTAATTAAACTATTTTTAATTTTAATTAATTAATTTTAATTTAGTCTCCACTCAATTTGGTTAATTAATCACTTTAATTA
Source organism: Vernicia montana (assembly GCA_949750685.1). Lineage (NCBI taxonomy): Eukaryota > Viridiplantae > Streptophyta > Magnoliopsida > Malpighiales > Euphorbiaceae > Vernicia > Vernicia montana. Next base: position 5,942 of record CATKHJ010150330.1, on the reverse strand, counting down.
ATTAATCATTTTAATTAATTAATAATTGGGTAATTAAGTAATCAATTCTTTTAAATTAATTTATCTTAAGGTTAATTTAATCCAATCCATCATCAAATTCTAGCTTTTTGAAACGAAACTCCGATCTGGCAAAACTATCCACCTATCACAAATTTCAAAAAATAAGGTATAATCCCTTACCTTCACTCAAACTCCAAATCAAACCAATATAATCAAATCACAAATCTCTCCACCTCACAGTGGATTTTGATTCTCATTCAATGGGATACGTAGACACGTTTGGGATCTAAATCCAAGCCTCAAATCCAAATCTCAATTAATCTCTTTCCCCTTTTATTTTTTTACTCTCTTGTAAATTTTAATTATTGCAATTAGTTAATTATCATCAAAGAGTGATTTTGTGATTCTTCAAAAATCCATAAATACTAGAGAGAACACTCTCTCCTTAACTTGTAAATATTTTTCAATTATTTGCTCTTTACTTTTTTTTTTCATGCATTCATAATTATGTCATGTTCAGGCATTATAATCGTAATTAATACTCGTCATCCATGAAATCAATTTTAAAATAAAATCAAACTTAATAGCTAAAATTGAGATTATTTAAAACCAAAAACTTAGTCCCCGAACTCAACTTGATGCGAAAACTAGTGAATTTATCATTGGATAAATTAATCAAAAATTAATGAATTTAAGTCAATTTTGGGGTTTTCCTTAATTTTCCTATTTACATAAATTAGGGTAGCGACTTCCGAATCCTTTCAAAATCAAATTAATTTTCTGAGGCGATAGCCGCTTCCAATCGTAAGCACCAAAACTCGTATCTAAACTCCCTTAAAAATTGCTCGCCTTTCCTTAAAGCAATTTATCGAGCGAAGGGAGGGGCGTTCGAGCGAGTTCTCACAATATGCATTATACTATGAAGTTCAAAACAATTTAAACAAATAAAGCAAGAGTAAGAGATTTATTATCATGTTTTTATAGTGATTCGGAGCAAGCTCTTATCTTACGTTTACTTCTCCTAAATCCTTGATTTAGAGTTACATTAATCTGGGCTTGCACCCAACAATAATTACACTTATAGTTTTTTTGGGATTTCGCCCTTTACACTAGCGATATGTAGACCTGTTCGTGGACCGAGTTTCGGGCTTCAATTAGTGAAGGAAATTGCGGGCCGACCCTTTGGAAAATTAAACATTTTTCAAACTCAAGCCCGACCCATAAACATGTCTAGCGATATGAGATTGCGCCCAACAAATACAAGAAATACAATAAGAGTTTGAGATTTTAAGTATTTCAAGACTTTACAAGAAACTAATACAAGATAAAGAATTTAAGCTTTTAGCTTTACAAGAGATGAACACAAAAAATATGAACTTTGAGTAAAATGTGTTCAAAAACAGAGTATGAGTGAATAGCTAGAGAATTTGAGCTTTTTGCACTTGAAATCAATTAGGCTTCTTAATTTTTACTTAGGAGTTTCTCCTCTTAATTTATAGTGGTTAGCCCCACATTTAAAAATATAGTTGTTCTAGTGCGAAAAATACATTTTTCGCTCTTAGATTTGCCTGATAGCAACAGGTAATGCTCGTGAATATTCTATGACGATCATTATTGGTCAACTGTAATGATGATGAGCTTGTTGGTAATAGGGATAACTTTAGGCTCAGTCTAGTTCCACCATTTCAACCTTCAGATGGTAACAGTCATTACTAAACAATAACTCTTGTTACTATAAGACTGGTAATGCCAGTGAAGTAATTGTAATGCTCGTGAATTTCACTTTTGTCTCAAATTCTTGAATTTTGATTTAAGCGCAACGGGAATGAGCTGTTGCCCAATATGCACCAAGAAGAGAGGTTGAATTGGTGGGCAATTAAAAATTAAATGAGCAAGGAGTAAGGAAGAAAAAAAAGAACACAAAGAATTTATAGTGGTTCGGATTATAACCAATCCTACATCCACTCCCCAATCACCAATTGGATATTTTACTATTAATGGAGTTTTACCAAATTCACTCCCAACTTAGTGTTTAAGCTCACACCAAACTTTACGAGTGTTTTCCCAAGGCTCACACTCAAACCCCTCAAGTGTTTTCACTAGGCTAACACTCAAACCTCTCAAGTATTTTCACAAGGCTCACACTTAAACCTAAACAAGAGTTTTCCTAAGGCTCACTCCCAAACCTATCAAGTGTTTAAGGCTAACACCCAACCCTTGAGCAATGAAAGCTCTTACAACAAACACAAAATGTGTTAAATGAAGTTTAAGGTTTAAGAAATGAAAATACAAGAGTTTGGCCACTTAGAGAAGTTCTTGATTCATAATGAAGGCCTTTGGAGGGGGTATTTATAGCCTCCCAACACCAAAGAGCCGTTACAATTGAAGCATGGCCAAATCTCTCACTAACAGCTAGAAAATCTTCATTAAATGTACTGTCAGAGTTGAATCGTGGTCGCTAAGCCTTGGTTGCGGTTGCTATATCCTTTTTGTGGTCGCTACTGCATTATTGCGGTCGCGATCTTCATATGGCTCAACGGCTAGTGACACGTGGCAGATTTTCATTGCCTATTCAATATGACCGTTGCAACTTATTCTCAACCCTATGAATATAGCGGTCGCGATACTGCTTTCGCGCTCGGAGTTGCGGGCGCGATGCTGACCGCGAACCTTTCTGTCTAAAATGTGCAATATAGGGCTTTAGCAATATTGCGGTCGCTACAACATGGTTGCGGTCGCGACATGCCTATTGTGGACGCAATTCTTGTATTGCGGGCGCAAATTAGAAGTCCAACATAACACTTAGAGAATCTTCCAAATTCTTGATTTTCAAGTGTTCCTGAGGCATTTTATCTGAAAAAATACACTTAGATAAAACATTAATATAATTCAATTTGATTGTCAATATCAAAATAGAGATTGACTAAATTGAACACCCAATTTAGGTCAACATGAGCAATACTTAACGCTCGTTATTCCATGCAAATTGCAAACACTTGGAAATAAATATCATATGATGCTTTATTAAATTTACAAAGATCATACAGGTAATGTCTGTGAATGTTCTATAACAATCGTTACTGATCAGTTGTTACGGTGGTGAGCTTGTTGATAATAGGGGTAACTTTAGCCTCAGTCTAGCTCTACCATTTCATCATTCATATGGTAACAATCATTACTAAATAGCAACTCCAATTATTATAAGACTGGTAATGCTCATGAAGGAATGCTAATGCTCGTGAATTTCATTTATGTTCCAAATTCTTGAATTTTGATTTAAGTGTAACGGGGTGAGCAATGCGTAACGCTCGTTATGTCCTGCAAACTGTAAACACTTAAAAACAAAAATCATATAATGTTTTAATAAAATTTACCAAGTTTTTGTATCATCAAAATATACATGAGGACAACACTAACTTATTGAAAAAATATATATATTTTCCACCTATGTCAATTTTTTTTTTATATTTGAGAAAAAATATTATTACGAGTTACTATAATTATTAAATCCAACTCTTAAGTCCCTTTAAAAAAAAATACTTTTTACATGCACACTATAAATAAATTTAGACAAATAAAGACCATTAATGACTTTCCTCAATATATATATATATGTGTGTGTGTGTGTGTGTGTGTGTGTGTGTGTGTGTAATGCTCGTTATGCCCTACAAGCTATAAACACTTTGAAACAAATATCATATAATATTTTAATTAAATTTACTAAATTTGAGCATCATCAAAACATACATGAGGACAACAATAACTTATTGAAAAAAATTTATTTTCCTCCTATGTCAATTTTTTTATACTTGAGAAAAATATTATTAAGAGTCACTATAATTATTAAATCCAACTCCTAAGTTCCTTTAAAAAAAATTATTTTTACATTCACACTCTAAATAAATTTAGACAAATAAAGACCATTAATGTCTTTCCTCAATATATATATATATAAGGACAATGTCTAAATTAAATTAAGGCACAACAATTAATTAAAATATAATTGCTAAATTTTGTATTAATCCTAACATAAATGAATAATGAACATATTGAGCCAATGTCTTATTTTTTATCTTTGTATCCATAGAGATAATTTTTAAGTTTTTTAATTTATGAAAGTAAACACAAAATTTAAAGAGTATTTTCAAATTTTCAATTAAGATTAATAAATTTATAAATAAATATGATTTGTAATATAACATTTTTGTTTAAAAAGAAAATGTAAAGTTGACAAAAAAATTAAGACTTATTTTAAAAAGCAAAATTTTAAATATTACTTTCTTTTTATAAAATTTCAAGTTTGTTAATAATAGTAAACTGCAAATTATCACTTGCCTAAAAAAATAGTAAAAAAATAAATATCATTGGATTGCACACAAATTTAATATATCATATATAAATATAAAAATAAATCATTAAAAAATCATAAAAAAAAATACCATGTTAAATATGAAAGATTGATATTTTGAATGAATATAATAAATTGATATTGTGAAATGAATATGAATATAAGAAAAATTGTGGTATCATGAACATGTATTTATAGTGATTAAAATTACAGATTTTATTTCTAATAGAATTTAGATTTTTTTTTATTAGGATACAAAAAAAAAAAAAATGATGTTAAACCAATCAAATTTAAAATAAGAAAGTCCTTTTTATTTTTTACATTAAAAATTATGGACCTTTTACGGGCAATTCAAAAGTTTTTGGGACTTCTATAAATATAAATATATCTTGAAATATATTTTTTTTAAACAACAAACTTGGTTTTACTAAATTGTGTCGGATGAGGGACTTTCAGCCCTGCCTGGCTATCTTTCTTCTCACGTTAAATATGAAAGATTAATATTTTAAATGAATATAAGAAATTGATATTGTGAAACAAATATGATTATGAGGGAAATTGTGGCCCCATAAACATGTATTTATTGTGATTAAAATTACAAATTTTATTTCTATTGGAATTTAAATTTTATTATTAGGATACAAAAATAATAAAGTAATAATTTTTTAATTAAAAATGATGTTAAACCAATCAAATTTAAAATAAGAAAGTCATTTTTATCTTTTATATTAAAAATTATGGACCTTTTACGAGCAATTCAAAAGTATTTGGGATTTTTATAGATATAAAAATCTCTTGAAATATATATATATATTTTAAACAACAAACTTGGTTTTACTAAGGTGGATGTATTGGATCAAGAGAATTAAAAACTTTTATAGATTTAAAAAGTCAATAGATATTTAATAATAACTTTTAAAAATTTTAAAAAAATCTATAAAAATAATGCAATATTCAATTATAATTTTTGTAAAATTTGTAAAAGTAAACAAGTATTCAAAAAGTTATTAACTTTTATAAATAATAGACTTTTGTATACTTTCACTAACTTTTTATGTATAATATAAATAAAAAATCTCCACAATTCTTTTTCACTTCCCCTCAAGATTTTAGCTGATTTTTTTTTGAAGCTACATACAAAAAATAAAATAAAATATTTCACAACTTTCAAAAAAAAAAAAAAAAAACTAACACACAATATGTTAACTTATAATTGATAGAAATATGTTAATGGGTGGGTGCCTAAATACAATTAATTATTTATTAAATTAAATTAACCTTTACAAGTATTTTAAATATAAACATAATTTAAAAAGCTAAAAAATGTTTTTTTTATTCTTTTAATACAATACATAATTTATATACATAAAAAATTATATAGAATTATCATATTAAAATTTTAAATTAATTATTTAATTGACTAATCATATGCAGTATGTTTGTTTTTTTGATCATTATTAATGTGGCTTTATTTTTTTATAGTTGTAATAAAATGTCTGTTTCATTGCAAACTTCACATCCTAATTTTTGTTATTTGAGCTTTTTAATGTCAATAATATTTTATGTGACATTAAGAAGTTAAAATAACCTAAAA
>CATKHJ010150244.1:0-17376 GCA_949750685.1 Vernicia montana | reverse complement strand
GATTTTTAATTAACTAACTAATTAAATGGGGAGATTAAAAGCTAATTAGAGAGAGAGAGAAAAAAAAACAAGTGGAAAATTCAACAATTGTTTTTGGTGTGTTTTGAAATGAAGAAGGGGTAGGGTATTTATAGGAAAAAGGGGGGGTGGAGAAAGACCAAAAAGGGACCAAAAAGCAGAAAAGGGTAGGGGTAATTTAGGGATTTCAAAAAAAGGAGGGCAAAAGGGTCTGCAGGTACGGGCTGCCGCCGGAGGCACCGGCGGCAGAGTACGGATCCCGGCGGCGCCACCGGGAAGCCTGGCGGCGCCGCCGGCTCGGCTTGGTCGGATTCGGCTTTCCGGGTCACCTGGGTCGGTTTTCGGGACATCCGGGTCAGTTTTCGGGTCTTTTGGTCCAATTTTTGAAGGTTCCGGGTCAGTTTTCGGGCTATTCTGGAGTCTGAAAAATTATCGGTCAGCGTCGATGAATTCGGAATTAATTATCGGACCTATTGGCAGTCAGTTTAGGGGAAAATTTGGTCATTTTTGGAAAGGTGCTATCTGGTACAAAAAGTTCGGTCGGGATCAGAAAATTGTCAGTGTCCTTATAATATTATGCATGAAAATCTATTTTTTCGAGGGGGCGCTGCCCCCTTGACCCCTGCCCGCTAACCGGCTAGCGGGACCGCCGTACTGGCTCTGCGTAGCGCACGAAATTTAGCAGGTGTCAAGCTGCGGCAGTAACTTAGGGGTGCAAAATTGAGGGTTCACAGCTCCTGTATTGGCACTACCTGAAAGAGAAGGGGGTTTTGCTATTTATTGTGATGCATCGAGGATTGGACTTGGGTGTGTCTTGATGAAAAATGGGAAAGTCATTACCTATACATCTAGATAACTCAAGAGACACGAAGTAAACTATCTAACCCATGACTTGGAGATGACAACAGTCATCTTTGCTTTGAAAATATGGAGACACTACTTGTATGGGGAGAAATGTGAGATCAACAGGGATTATAAAAGTCTCCAATACATTTTGAAGCAAAGGGATCTAAATTTGAGACAAAGGAGATGGGTGGAGTTATTAAAAGACTATTACTGCCAGATACTATATCACCCGGGAAAAGCCAACGTTGTGGCTGACGCTTTAAGCAGGAATTCAATGGGAAGTCTTTCCCATATAGTAGTGCATAAGAGACCCATTATCAAAGAGTTGAAGGAGTTATTTAATAAGGGTCTGCAGTTTGAGGTGAACCAATCACAAGTGCTTTTAGCTTACTTCAAAGTGGAATCAAGGCTCATGGATGAGATTATAGCTTCACAGGATAAAGATCCGCAGTTAGTAAAAATCAAAGAAGAAGTGAGGAAGGATCAAGCTCCTGAATTTGAGATTAAAGATTACCCTCATATGTGGGAATCATATATGTGTGCCGAATGTAGAAGGGCTAAGGGAGAAAATTTTGAAGGAGACACACCAAACTCCATATAGTGTTCACCCAGGCGCTACAAAGATGTACCACGATGTGAAGAGTTATTACTGGTGGACTAGTTTGAAGAAAGATGTAGCGAATTTCGTAGCATCATGTCTCACATGTCAATAAGTGAAAATCAAGCATCAGAAGCCTTCGGGTTTATTGCAAAAGATTAAGTTACCCGAATGGAAGTGGGAGCGAATCACTATGGATTTCATAGTGGGATTGACTAGAACCCCAAAGGGGTATGATTTTATATGGGTCATAATTGATCGTCTGACGAAGTCAGCTCACTTTCTACCGGTGAAGACAACTTATACTGCAGCACAGTAAGCCCAACTTTATATTGATGAAATTGTGAAGCTACATGGAGTTCCAGTCTCAATCATTTCTGATAAAGGTATCCAGTTTACATCAAGATTTTGGCAAAAACTGCAAGAGGCTATGGGCTTCCAACTGAACTTCAGTACTGCCTTCCACCCACAAACAGATGAACAATATGAAAGAACTATCCAGACACTATAAGATATATTGCGAATGTGTGTCATGGATTTTGGGTGTAGTTGGGACAAACATCTATCGCTGATTGAATTTTCTTACAACAATAGCTATCATTCCTCCATAGGAATGGCCCCTTTTAAAGCACTATACGGAAGAAAATGTCGATCACCTATATGTTGGGTTGAAGCAGGTGATCAGTACATTGAAGTACCAAACATGCTAAAAGAGACCATGGAAAATGTGCCACTGATTCAAGAAAGATTGAAGACTGCTTTTAGCAGACAAAAGAGCTACGTTGATCTGAAAATGAAGGAAGTCCATTTCATGTTAGGAGATCACGTGTTCTTAAAAGTCTCCCCATGAAAGGGGTGATGAGGTTCATTAAAAAGGGTAAGCTAGCTCCTCACTACATAGGACCATTAGAAATCCTGAGCAATGTGGGAGAAGTGTCCTATAGATTAGCCCTACCACTAGCTTTAAAGAATTCACATCTGGTGTTCCACATGTCGATGTTGATGAAATATGTTCCTGATCCTTCACATGTTTTACAACCTCATACCATCGAGATAGGCAGAGATCTTTCATATGAAGAGGTTCCCATCACTATTGTGGACCTGTAAGTGAAGAAATTAAGGAATAAGGAAATTACTATGGTAAAAGTCCAATGGCAGAACCACAATGTTGAAGAATGCACATGGGAGAACGAGAATGATATGCTTCAGCGGTATCCTCAATTATTTCAGCAGTAATTCGTAAGTTTTCTAAAATTCGAGGATGAATTTTCTTAAGGGGAGTAGAATGTAATACCCTAGACTTGAATAGCCATAAACCTTGATTATAAAGGTATAGGAAAAGGAAATTGAATGTTAATTGGACTAGAAAACCAAAGTTGAGTCTTATAGTATATGACCATGTTTGATTAAATTTTGAAATGAATTGTATGAAATTATATTGATTATGTGTGAATATAAATGTTATATGAATAATGTATATGAATATGTTTAAATTTACATAAATGATTAAGTGTATGAATGTGTACTAGAAAAATGGGTAAAATAGTCATTTCTAAAAAACTGTCAAAATTTTTTATATGTATAAGTAAATGACCAAAGAATGGACTAGGCCCAAGCCCAAAGAGTGGCTGGCCATGGTGTAGAAATGGGAGGGAAAATGTGGCTATGATAATAATATTATGTGCTTAAATTTTGGGTTAGTGGAAAGTGGACCCCACTTTCTACTAACACAATTTTTAATTTTCAAAAATTTTGATTCAAAGAATCTACCCATAAAATATCATCCAATTTTCATTCAAGAAAATTATTTTATAAATCAAAGCTTCCTTAAGAAGTCATACAACCTCAACCATCTATTTTACTCAATCAAATCTTGGCCATCCATAAATAAGAAATCCACTAACCACTACCAACACTTCATTCCACTAAACACAAAACAATGAAAATATTCCTTCTCCTCTTCCTCTCCAAGCTTCAGCCAAGGTCACCCCACCATCCAAAGGAAGATTTTCAAGGTAATTACTTAAAGACTCAAGTTTTTTTCCTTACCCAAAGTGCATTCTTGTATCAATAAGTGTTTCTCCTTTCATTTTTTTCTTTAGGGTTCGGCTTCATTGGGTTTTTGGGAGGGTGTTTTCTTTAATTTAAAAGGTTGATAGATCATGAAAGATGGACATGAAAATGATGAATTAGAGGTGTTAAATCAAGCAAAGAAAAAGAGCAAAACCTCACATTATTTGTAGTAAGATTCGGCCACCAAAGGGGGGTTTCCAAACCTTTGCTTATTTTATGTTTTGATCCATGATTTAGACTTAATTATATGTCAATTGCATGATCTAGAAGTTAATTTGAACTTGGTCGAGGATTCCTAAGTTTTACCTCTTTAGCGACATATGTGAAATTGGGGGTTTTTGAATGAATGCTCAAATGATAAAATTGATTGCTTATTTGTGTTCATTGGCATGTTAATTAGGTATATATGAAACCAATTTAAAATTTGATTGAATAAATTTTATTTTTCCCTTGAGTGAGGTTCGGCCAACCTAGAGAATGAGGGTCCAAAAGTTGTTTCATATAATTGATTGATGAATTGAACGTGTAAATATGTTAATTGCATAATTAATGTATCAATTTAAAGGTTGGATTGTGAAATTCATTTTCCCCAAATCCTAGGATTTGGCCATCCTTAGATTTCATGGAACCAAAATTGACTTTCTCCAATTGAAAGGCAAATTGAATTTACAATTATGTCAATTCAATGTTCATGTAATTAAATTGATTTGTAGAATCTAAAGATAAAGCGAAGGAAAGTGTGCCGAAATCGGAGGATCATCATTGTTGTCTGTGTTAGTTGCTATATTACGAGTTAAGGATATCGAGGTAAGTACATAATACCTTAATATAATATGGGCATCCAAATTTAACTACCATTTATTCATTATATCCAATTGGTAACCTTGACATTCATGAACATGAACCTTACACCAATGATATGCAAAAGTGAACCTTTGTGCTAAAAATTATTTCATAAGCCTTCGACCTACCTTGCATTGATAACATATGCTATTGAAACTATTATCTTATGAATGAAAAACATTAATACATGCGTTAACTCATATGCTACTATTCCTCCACTGTTGATATATATTTTAAAGCAGAAATTCCCATCTGATATGGGGTATACATCAGTCATGTGCACATGGTAAGAAGGCACGTTGAATAAGGACAGTATATCTACCTTAGCTATGAAGGGTGGTCCTAGTTGTGAGACCTTATCAGTCTCGTGCTAATGTAATCATTGTGAGTGAGCAAGGCATTAGCCGCCACTCTATTTAATTATCAATGGGGAGCACACCGCTTCCAAATTTTTGATTTCTGCTAAAATGATATTAAATGTCTATCAATTGATCCTAAATTCCTCATTGCTATTAATATCATTGAAAATCATTGTATTATTTACAACCTCTATTGAATACTGAAAGAATAACCATCTATTGAAACCTATTGATACAAATATTCTATCATTGTAACATATAATTCTAGCTGGCATATCATATTAAGTTATTATGTATTCATTGAGCTTGTCTGACCCCTTTAGTGGTTTATTATTTTTAGGTGTTGTAGAGGATCTAGAAAGGTACAACTCAAGCTTTATCTTTCCGCTTGGGGGTTACTCTGCTTGTTACTAATATTTTGTCATTTTGAAAAATCACAATGATCATGTATCTTGAAGAAACTTGTCTAGAACTCCATGGTCATTATGGTACCTAGTAGTAGTAAAGTCTCAACATTTTAAATCAGTATTAATGGTCCATAATAATTATATGATAGATGATATATGATGAATGCTAATTATTAACTATGGATAATCTACTGCAATGAACATAACGATAATTATGAGTATACTTTAAGTATACAAGTGATATATGTGTGCTATACGTTGGGTATACCTTTAGTGTATCTTGGTATACGTTTAGTATACATTAAGTGTTTAGCGGTATTCATTCATTATACTTAAGGTATATTTATGGTATATGTCTAATGTTCATATAAGGCATAACAGGTTATGGTCTTGGGAATTGGTTTAATGAATGTTAAACGTAATGCAGTATAGTATAGTGGGTTCTATGGGTTTAAGTGACCTTACGTCTCCCTATGCCCTAGGATCGTCATATCTTAAAAGTGGGGTGTGACAGTTGGTATAACATATATGGCAACGTTAGTTACTACGCTCTCTCTTTCGTGATTCAATGATTTGCTTTAGAATATTTCTTATTCTAAACAGCACACATGTCATAACATGTACAACATATTGATATATCTCTATTACTATTTACATCATATACATTTTTTGAGAAATAATAATTATTCCAATTCTTACCAGTATCAAACAAATTATAGAAAACTTATTTCTATTAAACACATACACATACATATTCACATATGCTTTTATATAGTTAAGTATATAGTCATTTTCTTTTTATGCACAGTTTGTTTTTTTCATTTTATACTCCTAGCACATAACTTGCTCATATATACCATTTAAAATATATCAATTTACACATATCATTTAGCACATATATCAAGTTCTGGTATTCACTCTTGTGCAGGCTTACACATAATTCCATATTTTCGTCTTTCTATATATAATACATACACACATATATTTCATACAAGATGATAAGAAGTCAAACATTTATGGTAATGCGGAACTAGTCCTAATGATGGACTTCAATTGATGAAAAGTAATTCCTATGCTCCATGGTTTTACTTATGTCCTATAATCCATACAACTTAATAAAGTCCATACTAGACTTAAACTTTTACTCTGATACCAACATTATCACAGTCCGTCTTTAGAGATGTGACAATCCTAGAGCATAGGAAGACGTAAGGTCACCTAAACTCGTAGAACCTCTATTCCAATACTAAATTAAACTTAACAATCATCACACAATATCCCAATATCATAACTTGCATTATCATGTCTTATACTATACATATACCTAAAGTATACTTCTTAGGTTCCATTAATATGTCGTATACAATTTAATAAACCTCAAATATACCAAACATATACCAATCATATACTAATTATATATTTTTCATTCTTAGATTTTGATTGATCTTCACAATTTTACCTATGGAACTTTATGAAAAAGAAGAATCTCAATATGCTTTACCATATAAAGTTGAAGACATCTTTCCTAAACCAATTCGACAAGTCCCAAATGGAGGAGAATACTTAAGGTTGCTTTGCCGAGTCTTCTATTACCTGAAAACAATACACTATAGGGGTGTGAGAGAAGCTTAATGAATACATAAGAATTTCAATAAAATAGTATATAGGTGAGTATTTAAATGTAGTATTAATAGAATTTAATTGTATCAATACAAGGAAGGAGACCAAAAGTAATCAGTAATGATTTAAGAAAAATAGTACCTTTTTAGCAGAAATCATAATTTTTGGAAGCAGTGTGCTTCCCACATATAAATATTTGTGTGGCAGTCTAAGCCTTACAAACTCGTATAGTATCAGTAGCGCAAGACTGATAAAGTTTCACGACTAGGACCACCCTTCCTAGCTAGGATTGGGTACGCTCGCCCTACCCGCAGGATTACCATGTGTACATGATTGATGTGTTACCCCACATCAGATGGGGATTTAGTGAGCACTCATTAACCAAGGAGATCTAGCATAAGTAGCTTCAAAATGAAACCAGTGAAGTAAGGAGATAAAGGAAGTAAACAGAACCTCTACCCATAAACTTACTTTGGTGTTTGCTACCTCTCACCAGCTTATAAGTGCTACGTGAAACTTTTACAAGAAAATACAAAGACAAATTGTAAATGACTCACTTACAAAGTGACCTATATAGTTTAGAAGAGTTCTGCCCGAAAAGAATTTCTTAGGAAAAAAGAAAACCATAAATTTGATAAAAAAATTTAGCACAAAGGATGAAGGTTTTGAAAATTAGAAAAAGATTTTGCAATTAATATCTCTCAAAAAAGGCTCAACTTCATCAATTAACAATGATCTTTTTTTTTTTTTGAAATCAATTAACAATGATCTTAAGTGGCCTTTTTATAGGCAAAATTTAATTTAGCCGTTACAGGGATAAGAGAGAGGGAACATTTTAATTTTAAAATATTTTTAACCAGTTGTCTTTAGTACAAATACCTTAGACAACAGTTATTTAGTTTTTAGAGCTCACACTACTGGAAAAACACCAGTTGCCAATGAAAACTTTCGTCGGTGACCATATTATTTCCGTTTACCGACGGATAGAAAAATTCGGCGAAAACGTCATCGGTAAAACTTTACCGATGGAAATTTTAGTCCGTCAGTAATTTACCTAAATTCCATCTGTAATATTTTCAGCCACTGTCGGTAACTTTATTGATAGTTTGGATTCCGTCAGTAAATATATCCATCGGTAAATGGTTACTAAATCGTTGGTAAAAAATGGCGCTACTTCTTCCCACCAGTTTTTACGGATTGATATCTTCCGTTGGTAAATACCAACCATCTTCCACCGGTGAACAGTCGGTGAATTTTTTTTTTTTCAAAAGCTTTTCGTCGGTAATCCGACGGTAATTACATATAGTTTTGTTTTCGTTGGTAACTTTTGTTGGTAATTGAGCCTTTTCTTGTATTATCAATCAGCTTTCTATTGGTCTATTATAAGGTCAAAGAGTTAATCATGAGTTATGAGTTTTATAGATAGTATTTATGGCATATATTGCAAAGATTGAGATTTGTTTAAGTTTGTTTCATAGAAACCCTAAGTATAGGAAACCTTAAGATTAAGTTTGGGTTTTATATTACCTTTATATATGATTGATAGCAAGGTATAAGAATTAAGAATCTATGGTTAGATTTGAGAAAATCAAGCCATATGATTAGGGTCAAGAATCATAGTTGATATTATTCATGTATAGGTAAGGTAAGCCAAGGAATTGATGAACATCATGTAAGATTAAAGTAAATTGAGCTTAATTGAAAGGTTATAGAAAGTGAGATAAGTTATGAAATATGTTAATGCATGAAAACCTACCTTAAATGACATATAATAATCATTTCATTGATTTATTCATTCCTTTGACTTCAAAATGCATTGTGATTATTGCTAATTTCATTGTTATTGTTATTCTTCATTGAAACCTTGATCATTGTTCCATTGTTAATGAATGTTGTTATAGAAATTAATGTTATTGATTAAATGGTTATTATTCATGAAAGGCCATTTGGGCTAACCAATTTATGAGTATGATATAATCCTATTGAACCATGACCTAAGACCATATGTAGTAGAACTCCTAACTAATGAGGGATAAACCATTAGACCATGTGCACTGGTGACGCCTTACTTAAGTAGGGAAGTACCCTAAGCGTATACTCAAAGAAGTGCACGTTAAACATGACATGTGATTACCGTGGGGACAGTGGCACAATCCTGCCCACGAGAGAATTGATGTGTATGATTACATGGTCCTATTACGACATATTATACCTTTGATGTCCTTCATTCATGGAACATATATGTAATGTTTATTAAACCCATGATGTTTTGATAAATATATATTGATTATTCCTTCATGAACTTTGAGCATAAATGCATTTCATAATTTAATAGAGTTGACGGCTCACCAGATCGTCTGTAGATTTTAGGTTATAGATCGAAGAGAATAGAAGTGTCACATCCCACATTTGGCTATGTGACGGTCCAGGTCATGGGTGACCATAAAGGTACCAACAACCCATAGAACCCACTTAATCAATATAACAATACAATTAATACTATGCAATTCTGTAAGCATTAGCAATTAATTTCAATTTGGCAGCATAACAGCTGCAACTATAACAATATCCCAGACTCACAACCTGCATTAAAGAAGCACTTCCATATAAAACACTCCTATACTCTCAACTTCAAATAAACCAAAACAAATCCTCCCAATATTTTATCATTGTAAACCACATTACATTGTATCAAAAGTTAATTTCTGTATTTACTTAATCATATGACATTATAATTTCTAAACCATATAAAGAATTCAATTTGATCAATTATTACAATGCTAGACAATTATAGTCCATGGAGCTCTAAAATGATTCGACTCAACAGTAAATTGAAATCATCTTACTTTCAGCAAAGTAGTCCCAAGTTGAGATGGATACTTAAAATCCACTTGCTGAGTCTGCTACGGAACCTGAAATAAAATACTGTAAAGGTGTGAGAGACGCTTAATGAGTACTTTAATATAAATAAGAAACAATGTATAGATATAAGTTCAATAATAAAATTATTGGGATTTCAATATAACAGTATAGAAGAACAAATTTTCAACATTCAATAACAGTTGGGTTTGATATAAAGTTCCAATGAATTAGTGGAAGAGGAACGATTTTCCAGTGATTAAAAGCCATTTAGATTTCAATGAATCAGTGGAGGAGAAATAAATTTTCCAATGATCCATATCGATTGAGATTCAGTACTAGAATATTAATATAACAGTATAGAAAACATGGTTAGGATTCAATAATGATGGTTAATAATGGTCGGGATTCAATAACGATAATCAATAACAATTAGGGTTCAATAACAATGATTAATAACAATAACAATGGTTCATGACAATTGGAATTCAATAACAGTAGTCAGTAATAGTGACAATGGTCAATAACGATTGGGATTCAATGATATCATTTTAGCAGAAATCACAGTCTTGGAAGCGGTGTGCTTCCCAGTGTAAATAGTGGAGTGGCAGCTAATGCCTTTCTCACTCATATCAAATAACAGTGGAGTGGCAGCTATTGCTTTGCTCACTCATAATAGTATAAAGCATAAGACTAATTAGGTCTCACGGCTAGGACCACCCCTCCTAGCTGAGGCGTATACGCTCACCTTATCCTCAGGCTTTTCCCGTGTGCATATAGTCTGATGTAAAACCCACATCAGTCTGGGATTTCTGCTTTCAGTGATACAGTATGATCATTTAGGATCCAATATGTAAGCTTTTCAATGTTTTGAAATCAATAGTGTACAGTGATGAATCTTATAAGATTCAATAAAATATAACCAGTTTACAATAACGAATCCTATAGGATTCATTGAGAGGTGATCAATTGCAGGAACAAAGGAATTTTATACATAGATTAATTGGTTCCTTAAAGGAACATGACTATGAGAACAATTTATCGATAAAGGTATGTTGAGTTTTCAAATGAGAACCATTAGTTCAGGAAAGGATTTATTTCAGTGAAAAGATCGATATATGGAAGGTCAACACTTTTATAGTGTTTAAATGGAGTACAGTTTAGTATTTGCAGTCAAATGGTAATAATAAGTTAAAGGCTTCAATGAAAGAATTCAATAACAATAATTAGGCTGAAAGCCTTATTGGAAAGAATTTAATTACTAGTAAATAGGCCAAAGGCCTCATCAAAAAGAATAATTCAAATAATTATTTCATTTAAGAAATGTAAGGTTTATAAGGTACTCACCTTGACTTCCTTAGCTCCTAATGTAAGCTCTTAATATACTCGGTAGTAACGCTCCTCAATCTTCGGAATATCTTTCTCCTTTTGGTTCTACATTGAACCATATCCTTTTATACCATTTAAACAAAAATTATTAATTACCTTATCAATTTGATCATCTAATGATAACTCTAATATTCCTTTCTAATATTAATATAAATCAATATACTCCGTAGTATATACATATGCATTTATAACAATTCAATACACTTTCACAGTAAATTCATATTATATAATTATATTCAATTCAGTATTCATTATTATCATTAATAATTTATTCATTGTTTCTATATATAGACAAGTCATTGGGTTACGGTTTTTAACTTTGAAATATTATGTTCTCACTTATTGTCTAGTTATGTCACTAGATGTTGTCACCTTGTTTCGGCCTTTTCTCATGATATACTATTCCAAATGAGTTGATTATTTTTTTTATTTCAAACTATAAATTTACATTTACAACATATCCAAAATTAAACTTAAATTTCAATTCATAGCAAACTTGATGATCTTTTCAATTCAATTTTGTCTCTGTTATAGGGCAGACTGACCCTGTCAAACTATTTTGAGTATAACTCAAGATTTATATTTCCAATTGTAATTTCCTTTTACTGGGATGTACTAGAGAAATTAAGGAACATTTCTTATGTTTTGAGTTTAACCCAGTTCAATTTTAACGTCCTCAAGTCAGAAACTCTATTTAAGTTTATAAGTTGAATCTAATTACTGAGTCAGTTGCATATCAGAGTCTATTTCTCATACTACACTTAATATTTTGTTAAACCATTTTGTGAATTTATTCTATACCTATCAATTATCATTTCATTAGTTTTAAGTTTCTTTTAATTCTGTCTCTATTATAATCAATTCATGAGATAAATTCTTAAGTCTATCAATGCTGTTAGTTTACAAGAATTCCATACCATATCACATTCAATTAGTCATATCTCATAATACAAATCCAATTTACATTTTATTTTACACAAAGATTATAAACATATCAATTATCAATTTTCATATTTTATACTTGTCTTAATTCAATTTCTAAATTCATCTTTTGGGCTACTCCATTTCAGACTGCCCTTTCAACCTCTAAACAGAACAAGTTTTAGTTCCAGTAGGATTTCTCTTTATACACATTAAATCTTTAGAATTCCTTTTACAGGTGAATACTTAAGACATTTAGATACAACTCGTATGTTTTGACTTTGCTCAAAATTGTCACGACCCGACTTTCGAGCCGTGATGGTCCTAGGGCATGGATAGGCGTGAGGCCACCGAAAACCCGTATAACCCATTACTAATCTATAACCAATCATACATTAAACTATTCCCATATCAGAACCTAATACATATACTATATCCATTCCATACCATCCATACATTCAATGTATGCTAATAATTACAATACTATTCAAAATACCATGAATACGATTATATATCCAAATATTACAATCCCAAAATGAAATTACATAATTCAATATTCTAATACCATAATACCACAATGACCATGGAACTCAAGACTAGACTCTTGGAGATACGTAATCATTATGATATATCAAAATGAACAAAATGAATATAGACAGAGTAATCCTCAAGCAATGAGATGAAACTTGAGTTTTACCTTGTCTCAACCTCTATAGTACCTAAAAAAAAAAAACCACTAAGGGGTGAGATATAAATCTCAGTGAATACATAATATCAACATGTCACACCAGCTAAATGAGATTATAGAATATAAGAATCAATGTAGCTTTAATGCCTTTAGGCGATATAACAATTAGGCAATTGAAACTATTACAATGGGGTTCATTTATGATGCCAATGTTTGGGATTCAATTAAGGCAATTTTATACAATTCACTTTATTTTATTTTAGCAGAAATCAGAAATTCGAGAACGATATGTTCTCATAAACATTTAGATCGAGTGTCGGCTATTGCTTCGCACACTCATAATATGTCAAGCGAAAAACTAATTAGGTTTCCCGGCTAGGACCACCCTTCCTAGCTAAGGCAGATACACTATCCCTATCTGTCGGGCCTTCTTTACCATGTGCACATGACTGATGTATACCCCACATAAGATGGGAATTTATGCTTTAGATATCATATAACATTTCACAATTGATAGCAGTAAGAATTCAATAAACAATGGTACTCATTAATAAGTAAAGGTTTCAATGTCCTATCATTAAATTGATGAATAGTAGACCAAAGGTCTCAATTAGGTATTTCAACATATTGGGTTCATGAATAGATGTCAATGGAATATAAGTTCAATCAAGAAATCCAATGGATTCAATGAATGTATGATTATACAATGGGATGACTCCCATAGCATATTGACTAATATGTACTCACCTTAGGATTCCTTTGCTCCTATTCAACACAAACAGAAATGATGATCACTCGGTTCCTCTTGTTCCTTGTCCTTGGGTTCTACATGAACCATTCCAATAAATCTCAATTAAATCATCATTTCCTAACTTATCTATAGAACCATGATAGATTCTAATCCCCATACTTCTAGTTCTATATTTAGCCAATAATCACATATCAATCAATAATACCTCACATATCAATACAATTAACAATCAATGAACATTTCATGTCATAACAATTCATACTCATACTTTAGCTATTGGGTCTAAAAGGCCTTGGACCAATGTCCAATCCTTCAATTAAATGTGACTCATATTGGGCATAAACATATATCAAATCATTATGCCAAAAGAAAAAGAAAAACATTTTGAAGTCTATCACAAGGTCAATCACATGATTGTGTGGTTGCCCGTGTGACAGAGGGCATTTTAAACAGAATCATAAAACCTTATCACATGCCCAGGCACACGGTCATGTGCCTGCACATGTGACAGGGGATAAAATGCATAGAACTAAAAGGTTTGTCACATGCCCAAACACACGACCGTGTGCTTGCACGTGTGACCAATCCGAGAAGAGCATTCAAGCTTAATTCATCCAATAGCTAGGGAAGGAATTCTCATAACTTTTAACCTAACATAAACCAATTTCTTTTTCATCAACTAGGCTTAGAAACTTCCTCATTTTCACCATTCAAAACATAAACAAAAAAAAACAAAACAAAGGATTTTAGGATCCCATCTTCATCAAACCCATATCATCAAAATGAGAAAACTTAAAACCCATTTCAAAATCATTTCCCACACACTCAAAATACTCGGATCATGATTACCCAACCATTATCCAATAACATTTTCTCAAGCAAATGATTTTCTATGAAACCCACTTGGGTAAATCCTTTGAAGAAAAGAAAATTATAAATCACAACAAGAAAATACCATTGAATGAAAAAAGAAACTTTAAATCTTAGGTTTTTACCTTAGAATCTTCTCTTTTGATGGTGATTTCCTTGATCAAATGAAGGAATAAAGAAGAAAAGAGAAAGAAAGTTGAGAGAAAAAGAGTTGAAAGCTTTTCTTTTGTGTTCTTGCTAGCTTTTGATAGAAATGAGAAAAGAAGATAGCTTTTGGTTAGTTGGCTTAATTTGGATGGCTATGATTAAATCATAGAATTGAATGGCTAGAAGTGAATGGCTTCTAAGAGAAGCTTGCATTTTCTTTTTAATTTAAATAAATCAAATGAAAATATGATGATACAATTGGTCTAGGTTCAATGAACTTGGAAAAGCAAGACAACATATATATATATAAATAAATAATGGTGTTAGTGGAAAGTAGGACTCACTTTCCACTAACCCATTTCTATCTTAACATAGCCAACTTGGCTCATACATTCCCCCCATTTGAGCACCATGGCCAACCACCTTTGAGGCTTGATTAGCCCATTACTTAGCCACATGATACCTATTTAGGACATGTATTCATATTCGAATACTCATGGAATTTAATCATAAATTCATTAACAAATTCACATGTAATACCATTGAATTAAATTTTCTTATCATACTATCATTCAATCAAATTCGTTCTCATGTATATCAAATTGTTTAAGAACCTAGGGTATTACAGCATGAAAGGAAGTGGAAAATGGAAGGGAGACAGCTGGATGCATTGAGTTTTTTGGTGTAACTTGAAAGCGCAAAGATGGAAATTTCATTGATGACGACTCGGCTCAATTTGTGGTAAATTTTGATCTTGATAAATATTTCTAGTTAAACGGATATTTTTATTTTTGTTGTTTATATAATCATGAACTTGTCTATTATTAAATATAAGAAAGGGCTAAAACTCTCATGATAGAACGTATGGGTACATCAAAATTCTCTAAAACCACCAATATGGAGGCTGAAATTTTTTCTAAATTAAAAGGACCAAACAAATATGGAAGGATGAGAGGTTATGGCATAGGAGTGACCCCATCTCAAATTAATGACATTACTACTTGACCTAGTTGCTCGAGAAACAGAGGGCCTAATGTTGATGTGCAAATGTTAAGAACACAAATGCAAACTAAGCTGGATGAAATGCAAAAACAACATCAATATGAAATCGCTACAAGGAGATTTGAAATCAACACCCTCACTTCTACTTTGCTATTTTTTCTTACTCAAATGGGACAACCTGGATCTAATTAAATTCCAAACTCAGTACAACTATAAATTTCTTTCTAATTTTTTGTTAAATTGAAAAATATCACTTTGATAAATATTAGTACTAAAGATCAATAATTTATATGGTCATTTTAGGTTCCAGACGCTAGTAGTAGACCTGAGGGTGATGAAGCACGACGTGATAAGTCTCAACCTGGATCTTATGATACTATGTGATTGTATTATGTACTTAGCTAATTTAGAATTTTATGATCTTGAACTATAGATTTGGAGTGTAAACTATTTGGATTTATATTTATTTAATAAATTAAAGATTTTGTGAAATTTATTATTATAAATTAATGCTTTTAATTGCTTTCAAAAATTATAGATTATGTTCAAATCGAAAAAAATACAAGGTAATAAATTATATTTTATATAATAAAAAATTAATGAAAAAAAAAGATGTGTATATTTTACCCACGCTTTGAAGCGTGGCCACTTTTATAAAGGTTCTGAAAACTGGAAACAACTAAAAAGCATGGCCAATCCTATAATTTTTTTCATTAGTCTTCCATATAACCACGCTTTGAAGCGTGGCTAACTTATCCATGCTAAAAAGCGTGGGCAAATGTGGGTGGGAAAAATTGTCCCTACTGCTTCACTAAAGCGTGGGCAAATTCATGCCACGCCTCTTTTAGCCACGCGTTACACCACACTTTCGCGAATCATGAGGACAACTTTCTCCACACTTTAAAGCGTGGCTATTAAGGAAATTTAGCATGGGCAAAACCCTTACTTCTTGTAGTATTAGTTTTTATCATCCATGTCACTTCTTTTTATTATACTTATTTTTATGCTGTAACTAATAACCAACAAAATGCAACCTAATATAGGGACACCACAACCCTTAATCAACAAGAATAACATAATTATCTATTTATCTATATCTATATATATAATATATATATAAGTACGAAGAGGGAGAACATATTGATTGTCACATCCCACTTTTGGGATGGACGGTCCTAGGGTATGGGTAGGCATATGCCACCGAAAACCCGTAAAACCCAACTCTTTTTAGAATACCAATGTAACTCCGACGGCATACCGGCATTACAGTTACTATTCCCAAGATCAAACCTGCAAGAAATAGAATACTCCCAATATTTCCATCTTATATCCTCAACTACATTTAAGACATAAGTCATTTCACAATCATCAGTACACATTACTAGTTTGAATTTGAATGTTCCTTTCGATTATTTATACTCATATACTATATAACTCTTATAATAGATTAAGTATCATGGAGACACTAGAGAATACCACTATACATCATCTTATACAATCACAATTAGAAACTTATATTTTACGCTTTTATATTTTCTTGACATAACCAGTTCAAAATGAATGTTAAAATCTTCAGTGGCAAGTGAAGTACGGTACTTGCGCTGTGTATCCACTAACCTGAAAAAAAATAAGGGAAAAGGGGTGAGATTCAAATCTCAGTGAATATATAATAAATAACCTGGCACA
The DNA here is from genome assembly GCA_949750685.1 of Vernicia montana. Classification (NCBI taxonomy): domain Eukaryota; kingdom Viridiplantae; phylum Streptophyta; class Magnoliopsida; order Malpighiales; family Euphorbiaceae; genus Vernicia; species Vernicia montana. Next base: position 299 of record CATKHJ010150244.1, on the reverse strand, counting down.
ACAATTTGGATGTGTGGATATGATTATTGGCTCAATGGGTTATCATAATAAATAGTCAACAAATTTTCAAATCAATACAATTCAAGGTTCAGCATAAATTATAATCAATTTCCTGTGAATTAAATTCACAGATCTCATATAAATAATACTACGAGACTTACAGATTTCATGTTACATACTAAGGCACAAGGTTAGCTAGACCCTGTGGCTAGGGCATTCAAACACCTCCTAGCAAGGTTTAAGTCACTGTGCATAGAGTTCGATGATCCCTACACCGAAAGAAGTGAATTTCTGCTTTT
>CATKHJ010150205.1:0-21020 GCA_949750685.1 Vernicia montana | reverse complement strand
TTTTTCTATATATATATATATATATATATATATATATATATATATATATATATATATATATATATATATATATATATATATATATATGTATCACTCACAATATTCAATGAAAAATAGAGTTATGAGAGAATATAAAAGTTAAAGTAATTGAAATGTATCAGAACTATTATCAATTCTACTTATTTATTTATTTTTCTTATAGTGTTATTTTCATTTTTTTTCTCTTTACTTAATTTGTTCAAATAAAGTTATTATATAAAAAAAATTAAAGTATTAAAAATTTTAATAATAATCTCAAAGTTTTCATATTAATTACCTAATATTTTTTTAATCATTTTTAAATACTTAAAATTGTATAAAAATTTCAAAAATTTATAAAACCAAAATTGAAATGGTGAGCATACGAAGTTTTAACTTTCCCTATGCTCCAACTATATAATATTTAAATAATAAATATATATGTGATGTGAGGACTATAGATAATTCTTGAGGGACATGCATGTTTAGTTTTGTCTTGAAAATGAAATGAAAATAAAAATAAAAAATAAAAAATATTTAAATTTATTTTTAAATAGTTAAATAGAATTTGTTATTTATATTAAGTATTATAATGTTTATATATATATATATATATATATATATATATATATATTAAAAATTATATTTCATTTATAATTAACTTTGGAGAATAAGAGATATTCCATGAATCACTTTGCTTAGATTGTTTGTGTAGTGGACTTTATTTTAATTATTTTAGTTGTTTTGAGGATATAAGTGGAGCATTAAAAAAAAGAAAAAGAAATTGAGACTCATCATCTAATAAAATTACATTATGGTGGACACCATTTCATTTAATCATACTTTTTTATTACATTAGTTGGTTGGTCACAAAGCGAAAGAGCTCTCTTATTTCATGAAAAAGTTCTCCACTTCAACTTCAATGATCAACATAACAATTTTAATAATAAAATTGAAAGCTCATATGATTAGTGAGATAATGAGCATGTTTAACATTATATTTTAAGTTGCCTTTCGTAATCCCTATTTGTAAAAATAACATTTTTAATCCAGTCTTAAGAGGTCGAATACATTTTTTACTTCCTAAATTTGGTACAAAAAATCACTTTACCCTTATACTTAAAAATAATTAATTTAACACTTAAAATTGGCAAATAAAAACCGTGAAGTACAAGTACCCATTTCTTCAGTTTTAAAGCATGTCCATTACACATATACTATGTAAAAAAAAAAAAAAACCGATGGATCATTGACTTTTCAATTGATGTGAATAACTTTTTGACTAAACCTTTTGCTTCTCTCCTACACACACATACATATACATGCACACTCCTGTTTGTTTCTCTTCAATGCTTTATGTAGCCAATCAAAATCGGTCTTTGTTTAAGTATTTCCTTTTTTTTCTTCTTTAATTTTTTACTTCATTGATGCTTTAAGCGTGATCGGAGACCAGATAAGCATCATCTCTACTCCTCATCAATCAATGGTGTTTCGTCACCAAGACATAAGCAGAGACGTTATTGTATAAAGACGTTACCAAATTCATTGTTGGCATGGCCTCTTTAGCTTTGAAATCTCACTAGCCTTTCCATAACTTTTCTTTACAGGACCTGAAATGGTCCATGAACCACACTAATAACCACCGTTTTTGCAAGCTTGTTTGTTGGATTATTAAGAAAAGGAAAGAGACTCTTTGTGCTGGAAAAACTAACTTCATCGTGTAATTTCATTTATAGTTATATATCAGTACAAAGTTGTCATTAGAGGCAGATATCTGTTGGACAAAAGGCTACACTCTAGTACAATATTACTTGAACATTCTAAATTATCTAGAGCATCTAAACTAATCCTTAATATGACAACAAAAAGAAAATTACTACAGCCCAATACAAAATGACCAAAAAGAAATATGTGCAAAATATTAACAACACTAGCAATTTTGTCACGTTTCCTTCAATTCTCCTCCTTGACAGAATTGCTGTGAACACCAAGTAATTGTCTCAGCTGCTTAAACCTTCCTTTTGGTAAAGTTTTTGTCATTATATCAGCTAATTGAATCTCTAAGTTGCAATGAACAATCTTGACTTCACCTTCTTTTTCTGCTTCTCTTACAAAATGATATTTAATCTTGATATGTTTTGTCTTGCTATGAAAAACGGGATCTTTAGAAATTGCAATAGCAAATTGGTTGTCACATAAGGTAGTGGTTGGCTCTGTTTGTCCTTGATTCAGGTCCATCAATAATTTTCTTAGCCAAATTGTTTGATTAATAGCATTGGCAGCAGCTATATACTCTGTTTCAGCTATGGATTGTGCCACAGTATCTTGTTTCCTTGAGCACCAAATGAATATACCTGAATTAAAGGCAAACAGGTAACCTAATGTGCTTCTCATATCTTCAACAGAGCCTGCCCAGTCACTATTTGTATAGCCTTTTAGAGTTAAATCATTAGACTTTCTGAATAAAATACCAAAATTAGTTGTCCCCTTTACATATCTTAGAACTCTCTTGGGAGCTCTGAGGTGAATTTCACTTGGAGCTTGTATGAATCTTGATAATAGACTTTTAGCATATACAATATCAGGTCTGGTGGTGGTTAGATACATCAAACACCCAATTATGCAATTGTAAAGACTTTCATCAACCTTCTCAGCTCCATCTTCTTTGCTCAACTTCTCACCATATGCCAATGGAGTTGACACTGACTTACAATTAGACATGATGAATTTCTTTCGCATACTTGCTTTGATTTATGAAAACTCCATGTTGAGCTTGTTGCACCTACATACCAAGAAAATAAGTCATCTCTCCAAGATCAGTCATCTCAAAGGTGTTTTGCATCTCCTCCTTAAAATGTTGTATTTGCTTCATATTGCTTCCAGTCACCAACAAGTCATCAACATATATTGAAATAATCAACAAGTCATTAGAAAACTTCTTCACATAGAGAGTTGGCTCGCTGGTGCTCTTGGTAAAGCCTTGATGCAGTAGATAGTCATCAATTCTACTGTACCAAGCCCTTGGGGCTTGTTTCAAGCCATAAAGTGCCTTCTTCAACAAATAAACTTTGTCTTCATGACCTTGAGATATGAATCCTGAAGGCTACTCAATATAAATCTCCTTTTGGAGATAGCCATTTAGGAATGCTGATTTGATATCAAGTTGGAAAATCTTCCAACCTTTTTGGGCTAACATGGCTATTAAAAGCCCAATGGTATCAAGTCTTGCAACTGGCGCAAAAGTGTCGAAATAGTCAATACCAAATTCTTAGGAATAGCCTTTCACCACAAGCCTTGCTTTGTATTTATTGACTGAACCATCAGGATTCAGCTTTGTTTTGAACACCTATTTCACACTGATCACCTTCTTTTCTTTTGGCCTTTCAACTAGCTTCCAGGTTCCATTTTTCTGAATCATGTGCAACTCATCCTCCATTGCAGCTCTCTAATTTTCTGACTTTGCAGCATCTTCATAATAGATTGGCTCCATGATTGCGACATTGTTTCTTTCATAAATATCACTTAGAGGTCTAGTACCTCTAACTAGAATTTCACCATCACTTTCAGAGTTTGAGTTCCTTGAGATTACATCATAGTCTTGGGGAGTATTCCTAAGAATTTGATTATGATTTATGGGCTTAACAACTTCATTTTCCCAATTCCATGTTGCACCTTCATTAAACTTGACATTTCTACCAACTACCACCTTCTTAGTCTTCAAATTGTAAATTCTATAACCTTTGGCCTTATTGCTATACCCAAGAAAGATCCCAACTTCTGACTTTTGATCCAACTTATCTATTTTAATTTCTGGCACAAATACATAACATACACATCCAAAAATTTTGAGATGATGAACTGAGGATTTGACTCCACTCCAAGTTTCAATTGAAGTCTTGCCTTTTAGTGCTTTAGTAGGCAGCCTATTCAGCAAGTAGACTGAGGTATTAACAGCCTCAGCCCAAAATTTCTCGGGCATTTTCTTCTCAAATAGCAGACATCTGGACATCTCCATAACTGTCCTATTTTTTCTTTCACTTACCCCATTTTGTTGGGGTGAATAAGTCACAGTGAGCTGGTGATGAATTCCTGCCTCCTCGCAGAATTTATTGAACTTGCTTGAAGTATACTTGGTGTCATTGTCTGATCTAAGCACTTTGATGGAGCATCCACTTTGGTTTTCAACCAAAGTTTTGAATTTCTAAAATACTTGAAACACTTCAGATTTTTGCTTCAAAAAATATACCCAACTCATTCTTGAAAAATCATCAATAAAAAGTATAAAATACTTAATACCATTTAAAGATAATGTATTCATAGGGCCACAAACATCAGTATGGACCAGCTGTAATTTTTGAGTAGCTCTCCATGCTGAGTTTGTGGGAAATGGCAGCTTGGATTGTTTACCATATTGGCACACTTCACAAACATCATCAATTGCATTCATAACAGGCATATTTCTAATTAAATTCTTGCTTTGCATGTACTTTAAAGAATTAAAGTTGAAGTGGCCAAACCTTTTGTGCCAAAGATGTGATTCATCAAGTGCACTAGAGCATACTTGCACATAAGAATTTTTCCATTCCAATGGAAAGCTTCTTTCTTGCATTTTGATAGTGATAAGTTCATAGCTAGATGGATCAATGATGGTGCATGATTTTTATGAAAGTGCAGGTCATAGTTTATTTCAAGCATTTGCCCAACACTTAAGAGGTTTTGATTAATATTAGGCACATAAAACACATCAGGAATAAGTTTAGTACCTGATAGAGTGCTGACCTCAATGGTTCCCTTTCTTTTGACTGCTACATATTTTCCATCTGCAACCTTAACTCTTGAAGTATAGTTGTTATCAATTTCTCTAAACATGGCAGCATTGTATGTCATATGATGCATACACCCATTATCAATCAACCAGGACTCAGAACTTGAGTTAATTGCGTAGCAGGTGGCAACAAAGAGTTGCTCTTCTTGCTGCATCTGAGGTTGGTGCTCAGTTAGTTGTGCTACTTGTCCTTGTTGATTTGCATTACTCTTGCGAACTTTGTTGATATGTCCAGGTTTATTACAAATAATGCATTTGGCACTTGGCCTCCACCAATAATAATTTTCAGAGTGGCTTTTCTTCTTGCAATGTGGGCATGGAGGGTACCTTCTTCTTCCTCTGCTTTTATTGTTGTTATTGCCTTCTTTTTTCTCTTTGCCTTTGCCATTTCCAAATTGTTTTTCCCCATTGTTGCTTGGTTGTTTCTTGTAGCAGTGCATTGCTTGAAGTGCTCCCTCCTTTGCTTCTTCAAATCTGATTGCTCTCCTTTGCTCTAATGCATGCAAAGAGTTGACAAGTTTTATTAAAGATATTTGAGAAAGGTCTTTGGAGTCTTCAAGTGAAGAGATTTTTGCTTTGAATCTCTCTAGGAGGTTGACCAAGACCTTTTCTACAACTCTTTTATCAGAGAGCTCCTCACGATGCAATTTGATCTCATTTACAACTTTCATCTATCTATCTGCATAATTTTTATATTTTCAGAGTCTTTCATCTTCAAGACTTCAAACTCCCTTCTCAAATTGAGTATTTGCATCCTCTTTGTTCTGTCACTACCACCAAACTCTTCATTCAGCTTGTCCCAAGCCTCTTTAGGTGATTCAAGAGCCATGATTCTTGTGAAAATCACATACGAAACAGCATAGTGTATACATGTCAAGGCCTTGTCTTTCTTTGCAACTTCCTCACTATGCTCTTTGATTTGAGCAAGTGTAGGATTGGCTCTAAAAGGAGGTGGCTCACTTCTTGTTTCAACAACTTTCCATAAATTAAAGGCTTTAAGATATGTTTTCATCTTGACAGCCCAAATTTGATAATTTTCGCCTGAAAAAATGGGTGGAGGTGGTGGAGTAAATTTTCTAGAAGCCATTGAATAGGAGAAGAAAGGTTATAGACTCTGATTTTTTGGTGGGTATGTGATTTGTGGTTTTTGTATACAACCCCTTGAGATCAAGAGCGCTCTGATACCAGATGTTGGATTATTAAGAAAAGGAAAGAGACTCTTTGTGCTGAAAAAACTAACTTCATCTTGTAATTTCATTTATAGTTATATATCAGTACAAAGTTGCTATTAGAGGCAGATATCTGTTGGACAAAAGGCTACACTCTAATACAATATTACTTGAACATTCTAGATTATCTAAAGCATCTAAACTAATCTAGAATATCTACATTGAAACATTAGGCTTTAATATGATAGCAAAAAGAAAATTACTACAGCCCAATACAAAATGACCAAAAAGAAGTATGTGCAAAATATTGATAGCACTAGCAATTTTGTCACGTTTCCTTCATTGTTGTTGATTCCTCTCACAAATCCCCTCATCGTGACACCTCTGAGTATGATCGGAATATGGTCATTGATGGTGCAAAAGTTGACAATTTGGAGCATCTTTTGATCAAAGGACCAAAAAATAGGGGAAAAAAAAATTAGGCTTTTGAATTTTTCTGTTGACAATTCCAACAAGAAATCCAAGATTTTTGAGTTTTCATTGAAAATAGTGGGATTGAGCTGTTATTGATAAGGGTTGAAGTTTAAATCTAAGATAAAAGATGAAGCTACTTTTTTTTTTTCCCTCTAAAATTTTTGATTCTTCCATTAAAAAAATGATTCTTAATTTTTGAATCATTAAATATTAGATTTTTTACAATTTAACATATAACAAGTAATTTTCATGTAATCACATAATGGATTTTATTAAATTTGTGTGTATGAAAAGAAGAAGAATAGGGAGAAAGATTGGTTGTATGTGTGTTTTTAGAAGGAGATAGAGAAAGAGACAAAGGGAGAAGTTGGTATGAAGAAAAAAGAAAAAATTTTAATTTTAAAAATAAAATAATAATTTTTAATTAAAATAAATATCAAGTTAATATATTTTCATATGTTTAAAGTGTCTTTGCGTATGTATATTTACACAACATGCTAACTAGGATAAATGAGTATTAATTTTAATTTATCAATTTTAAGTGTTAAATTATATATTTTGAAAGTTCATAAGGGTAAATTGATTAATTGTTAAAATTTCAAGGGTAATAGTTTTGAAATATTATTGACTATTTTGAAATTTATACAAATTGAACATATGAACAAAATTAAGTAAAATTAATTTTAAAAATAAAATTTAACAATTTCTATTAAAATTTTCAACTTACCAATTTTCTTAATGATAATTCAAATAATAATGTCAAATAGATATGGAATTAGTGATGGAGTGTTTGCCTTGAAAAGTAAAAAAATTATAAAATATTTAACTCACTTACTATTTTTTGTTGTATAAAAAAAAGTATGATTTTGCAAAATTCCTAATAATTTCTTGTAATATTTATAAAATATGAAATTATAACATACCATATTTGTAAAATTTAAAATTATTATCATAATATAAAATACAAGGTAAAATTAAATCAAAACGTTGAGCAGGAGAACCTAATAAGACTGAATTTTTTTTATAAAAAAAAACCCACATCACACTCGTGTGTATAGATAGAGGACACGTGCGACACAAGGCGCCAAGCCAAAAACGCCATCCTAATTTTATCCCTTCTTCTTCTTCTAATCGAAAAGAAGGTTGCAGTTGCAGAGCTACTTTCTCCTCTCTCATTGCCATTTCCCCAATCTAAAAACCTAAATGACAAAATTACCCCTATTGTGCCTCCTAATTTACTTCTCCCATGCCTTCTCTGCTTCATAATCCTTATACCACTGACCTCCACCCTACCACTAGCTGCTTTATGGACGTCTCCGAGGCTCGGCCCCGGCCCCACTTTCATGTCCTCATTCCACGTAGTCCCTCTTGCCTTTTTGGAACTGAGAGGTTCTTATCACCGTAAGTGAAACTGGGTTTGTTCATTTTTTGCATTTTCTTTTAACTAGGAATGACCAAATTTTCTTGTTATTTTCTAATATACAATGCTAAAATCAATCAGACTGAGGTTTCAATTAATTTGAAACAGGTACATATGCCGTCACATACCTCTTGGGAATGTTTTCAGATTTGTAGGGACTTGTAGCTCTCTCATCATGAGTCCTGTAATGTCTGTGAAGAAAGGTGATTTGATTTCATAAAATACCCAATTCTTCGTTGATTATATTATGAATGCCCATGTGATGTTTAGTTCATTACAATTGGCGATTATTTTTAAGAAAATGAATTACCGGAGAAGTGATATGAACATCCTGAAACACATACAATCGATTTCTGTTTAAGTCGCCTTAACTCACATAAAATATTTCCCTAATACATTATTCTCTTTATTTCTAATGAATGGGGATAATTTTCTTTATAGGTTGTTGTTTGGTATAGTCCGTTCAGGAAGTACTTTCCTATAGTTTAGAGCGGCTGATGGATCTAGCACATTCTGATTTCTCAGGCCATTCAAGTACTACTTCTAGAGGATTATGCAAGGTAGTTTGGACAGTAGAAGCTGATTTGGAAGCTGGGCAGCTTCTCTATGTTACTGGGGATCCTATTTCATTAGGTGGTTGGCAGCCAGAAATGGCTCTCCAAATGTGTCCCACTGAGCATGCGAACTTGTGGAAAACTGAAGTCAAGGTAATTTTACTCAGCTGTGTTAATCATAAAATCTAGAATATGTAGATAGGATAATTTAAAGAAGCATCAAATATGTTTTGGAAGCCAATAAAATTTTATTATAAAATTTTTTATTCATTGTGACAAGTACTAGATAGATTCAGGTTTTTGAGTATTTGATACACAATTTGGATATGGATGCATCATGATAATGAAATTTAAGGCACTATCAAATGCAGTAAATTTTCTCATTGTACGGGTGCTGCATTATGTGCTTGTTCTGCTCCTTTCTCTTTCCTGATGAATGAAATAAATTCTTTCTCTCTCTCTCTCTCTCTCTATCTCTCTCTCTCATACACACACGTGTTCATGCATAACGTCACTCAAAGTTGGGTAAGGGGATAGTGCCTTTTAACGTGACTGGTTGCACTTATTGATAATGTATTTTTATCAAAGATTGGTTTACTGTCTGTAAGGTAGTTGCGTTTATGCTGATTGATCTTAGGTCTATGAATATTTGTCTCTTTCTGTTCAAAGATTAATAACTTCATTGACCATGAAGCTTTTTTCTCACATGGGAAAAAACAGAGAATGATCCATCGATCAATATTTCAAATTTGTTATTAGAAGGATTTAATGGACCAAGAACTTTCTCAGAAAAAATAAATATTTGGGCATACATTCTTACCTTTTCACATGTTTTTATATGATATACTTATCAACTCTTTAGTATGTATTCGCTGCAGAATCACCCTAATTACCTTTTTCTGCTTTCCAGATACCTTCAGGTGTCAACTTTAAGTACAATTATTTCATCAAAGAAGAAACATGGCCTTCAGGTGACATCATTTGGAGACCTGGACCTGCATTTTCTTTGTCAGTACCTCTGACTGTCAAACAAGATAGAAAAATCACAGTGAGGGATTCATGGTTGAAGTTTAATACTGAAAGATCACCACCACCTCATGTATGGGGGTCATGGATTGGGGAGACATATTTACCAGTTCAACCTTTAGTTTCTGCTCAAGCCAGAGGTAATATCCCTTCTTAGCATCCTTGTATGGAACTTCCTTACTTAAATTGTTTCTGAACACTCAAATGCTTCCAGTGCTTTGACAGATGAACATGGGATCGCGAACCATTTTGCAATTGATTTGAAAGAGTCAAAGGCATTCCTGAACGATATGAAAGTTGAGGAAAAATTGAACTTTGATAATAAGCACACCAATATTGCTAAACCTGAAGGCCTTAACTTGGTTTTCTCTGAAAGAGACCAACCTCTTGAGGAGCCCTGGTTACTCCAATCATCCATCATCTTTCTTGTCTCAAAGGATAAGATCTTGCCTGATACATCCAAAAGTAATGGCATTGCAGAAGATGGTGCAATAAAGTTGGATGTTAATAGTCAGCATCACCAAGATAAAGATAAGTTGTTGCCTGCAGATGGGAATAATCTGATTTTGAAGGATGATTCTGTTTCTACTACCATATTGATTAATTCTTCAATATGTACCATGCAAAGGATTGCTGTATTGGAAGATGGGAAATTGGTTGAATTACTTCTGGAACCTGTTAAAACAAATGTGCAGTGTGATAGTGTTTATCTTGGGGTGGTTACAAAATTTGTGCCCCACATGGGTGGTGCATTTGTAAATATTGGGCATTCAAGACCTTCTCTTATGGACATAAGGCAAAGCAGGGAACCATTCATATTCCCCCCATTTCGTCAGAGGACAAAGAAAGGAAAAGTCAATGGTTTTGGGCTTGAAGCCCTTGAAGAGCATCCAGCTGCTGATGAACATGAACATACATCACATGATGTTGAAGACATTGATGATATTGCAGAATTCATGTCCCGGGAAAATTTGGTGCCAATTACTCATGATGACCAAGAGGAGCATGAAGTTGATGAAGATTTTGATCTTTCAGAAGTGAGAAGAAATGTTAATGGAAGTATAATTGATTATGGTGAAATGGAAGCTAATTCTGAGCACTTCTTGGATGGAAGACAGCACCAGCTGGAAGGTGAAGCTATAAACAGGTTTCTTCAATTTGAAACAGAAGGATCTAATGAGACTCTAATGTCTCATCCTCATAATATGAAGGATTCTGACCGTTTACTGGCTAATGAAAACAAGTGGACCCCAGTTCGTAAGGGCACCAAAATTATTGTACAAGTTGTCAAAGAAGGATTGGGTACAAAAGGTCCTACTTTGACTGCTTACCCAAAATTGCGAAGCAGATTCTGGGTATGTTCTGCCAAGTTCCATGCATCCCCTTTATGAAAATTAATCTGTCATTTCTTAATTTTTTTCCCAAATCTGTCATATTTTACACCCACCATAGTGTTTCTCTGAAGTATTTTTTATGGCTTGCAGATATTGAGCACTCAATGTGATAGAATTGGAATATCAAAAAAAATTTCGGGTGTTGAGCGAACACGGCTGAAAGTTATAGCCAAAACTTTGCAACCCCCTGGTTTTGGTCTCACTGCAAGGACTGTTGCTGCTGGTCATTCTTTAGAAGAATTGCAGAAGGACTTGGAAGGCTTACTTTCAACTTGGAAAAATATAATGGAACATGCAAAGTCTGCTGCTCTTGCTGCAGATGAAGGCGTAGAAGGGGCTATTCCTGTTATATTGCACAGGGCAATGGGTCAAACACTCTCAGTTGTCCAGGATTATTTTAGTGAGAAGGTAACTTTCTTGTTTATTTAACTCCCTCACTTGCATTTGTCTATCCCTTATTTGGTGGTTTATCATGCATCTAAATTTCTCACAATAATATCAAAAAATAATTTCAACTCCTGTCCTGATTACGTTCTTATAATTTTCTTCAGGTTAAGAAAATGGTGGTTGACTCTCCAAGGACATATCATGAGGTATGCTATCTGCTGTAAATTAAACAGGATTTTTTTAGTGATTAGGATCTATATATAAGCAGAGATGCACAGGTGTGTGCCTGTTTGTATGACAGTATATCATGCGGAATTGCATATGTCTTTCTGCAGTTGTTCTCTGAAATGAGGATGAGTGGTGGGTCAATTATCTTGCACTACACATAATCGTGTTAGACAGATGATTTTCAGTACATGTGGTGTGGAAGTGTTGGTAAAATATATTAGAAGGATCCCATATGGGATACATGTTTACTGTTAACATTATAAAAAATTAATTTTTTGTGCTTATAGATAATAAACATGCTTCTTATTTATCTTCATTTCATTTATCATTTCTCTGTTAAGTGCTAACTTCTATACATAGGAAAGCTTAGAGATGGTAAGGTAGGTCAAAACAATTCTAGTTATCAATGAACTTCTTATATATTTGATGAAAATAGTGTTTAAGCAGTTTGCTTGATTGCCGAAGTACATTAAGACTTTGCTAGTATTTCTATCATCTTAATTTTCTCTGAGTGCTATAATTTGTCATATTCTTTTGATTTATATTCATCTCTACTTTCTTCTTTGCCATGATATATATAAAGAAGGTCACTTTTGATCCCTTTGTCTTTTTGGGACTCATTTCTTTGTCAGGTTACAAACTACCTTCAGGATATCGCTCCTAATCTTTGTGATAGAGTGGAATTGTATGATAAAAGAATTCCTCTTTTTGATGAATTCAAAATTGAAGAAGAGATCAATAATATCCTTAGCAAAAGGTGAGGATTCATTGTTATCACTTATGTTGCCATAAGTCACTATGTAGCACATTTCTAGAGGTAAGCATTCGGTCAGTTTGGTTCAAAACCGAACCGAACCTAAATAGCCGAAATTATGTTTTCCTCAAACTGAACCGAACTGAATTTATAGTGAAAACCAAACCGAACGGTTCGGTTCGGTTTTTCGGTTTGGCTGTTTTTTTTTTCTTTTTATTATATATATATATATATTAAAATTTCGGTCGGTTCGATTCAAACAAAATTTTTTTTTGGTAAAAACCGGACCAAACTGAAATTTAATTCGGTTTATTATTTTAAAAATTGAACCGAACCGAATCACTTAAAAAATCAAACCAATCGGTTTGGTTTTTCAATTTCGGTTCGGTTTTACTCACACCTACGCATTTCATGTCACTTTTTGATGTAGAACCCTAAGTTCTCACATCCTAATAACTTTAATTCAACTAAAAGTCAAATATGCTCATAGAGGCTACAACCTTAAATAGAGAAAACTAAAATAGGAAATTGCTAAATAGTCCTATCAAAGTACGAAATTTCTAAATAATCCTATTAAAATATAAATTACTTATTAAATTTCCTACTACTAAAAGAAGAGTTATAATTGTGAAGAGGCCCATCTCTCCAAGACAAGTTAAAATCATGATTCAGACTTGGACTGTGTTTATGAGGAGGAATATAAACTGCATCACTTATGTTGTCTCTAGTTGACCCAAGTTTCATAAATTGTTACAAACATACAAATGCAATGACTATGAAGATGGGGACTCTTGGTACAAAATGAAGTATTAAATTGACATGTTAAAGGAAATTACCTTCTGATGTTTGATTTTTGGTGCAATTGAATGCCACTACTGACTCTAAATAAACAATGTCAATGGGGTAATTTTCTGTATCTTACAGGTTTTCATTCTTCCTTAGGAACCTCCCATGACTCGTGGGGTCCTTCAAATTGAAAAAGTCCTCATAGTTATTCTCATTCAATCTGTTGATAGTCATTTTAAATAATGAATTACAATTGAAACTCTGAAATGGAATAGTGAGAATTTTTGACATATTCCCTCCGTCTACATATAATAATCCACATTTGTTTTTGCACAAAGATTGAGAATTTGTATTTATTTTACTATTTTACCCTTATTATGACTATTGATGACATTAATTTATTCTAGAATAATGTGATTAATTATAAGTATACTAAAGGGTATATTTAGAAACACAATAATAAATTTAACTTAAAAAAAGAAAGTGGACTTATTTTTTTGGATGTCCCAAAAAGGAAATAAGGGCTATTATTTGTGGACACACAGAGTATTTCTTATTACAAGGTTGACTATTTTCAGTGAGTTCATAGTACCATTTAGATTAATGTTAATTATATCTCTTCCTTGCAGGGTTCCAATACCTAAGGGAGGTTCTCTGGTGATTGAACAAACAGAGGCATTAGTCTCCATTGATGTGAATGGGGGGCATGTAATGTTTGGTCAGGGGACTTCACAAGAAAAAGCTATTCTGGATGTAAATCTTGCAGCTGCAAAACAAGTATGTTGACACTGAACTTGCACGTCATTTAAATGAATAGGCTGTGTAGTCAGTGTGATGTGCTACTGCTAATTTCTTTATTTGCAATGATTTGCTTGTGCCACAAAAACTGGGTCATGGATCTTGAAGTTTTTATTTTTATGGTTACAGCCAGACTATATAGAAATGCAAGAATGAAGAATCTGTTAAGATGTTCATTTCTTTGTCATTCCTTTTGAAATAATTTTGTCCTTTATTGGCATTTGCTGCAATCGTAGTGGATGCCAATAGCAGTTTCTTAACAATGCCTGGTGTTGCTACTTTGGGCCCTTAGGGTATCCATGCAGTCTTGTCCTTCCAGAAAATAGCATTTTGACCCAATCAAACTAGACATCATCAATGACATGGTCTAAGCCTGTAGGCCCCCATGCCCACTTTTTACTGAGGTTCTTTAATATCTCACAGTGACTTGGAGTGAAGGAAGCCTTGTAAGTCTAGTCACCTGACACCTGCCCACTTCCTTTCACCTGAGGGTCTTTTCCAAAAGGATAAGACTGTAGGCAACCACAAGGCTTAGCACCAGTAACTCATGAAGAACCACTCTAGTAAAATATAAAATTGAATATCAAGATGAACAATTGAGAAATTAAACATAAAGTGCAAGAAACAAATTTTACATTCATTTACTATTGGAGAAAGTTAAAGGTACGGTAAACTGATCATATTTGCATGTGCGTACGAGGATACAGAGACTTTCAGACATGAGTGTGACCCTTTGACACTTAATATTAGTGGGAAGTTTATGAAATTTTGGAAAATAGTTGAGTCCGGCTGTCTGATACCTACACATATACCATATCATATACTCGTGCGAGGGTCCAGGTAAAATAGTGGTTAACTTGCAATAAATTGTATCTGGAGCAATCTGATTTTGTTTAAAATAGTGGTTAACTTGCAATAAATTGTATCTGGAGCAATCTGATTTTGTTTTTAAGTCCACTAAAGTTTTCAATGGCTAGCATTTTAATAGAAAATTATGTGTTTCAGATTGCAAGGGAGTTACGGCTGCGAGACATTGGCGGTATTATTGTTGTGGACTTTATAGATATGGCAGATGACTGTAAGTTAAAAGCTCTCTCTCTCTCCTGTGTGTGTATGCACATGCACACATGTATATGTGTGTAAATCAGGTTGCCTGCATATGTAATACCTTAGGACACTGGAAAATATGGAGGAGGTTGGCCTAAATGAGAATATCAATTTGTGGATTGTCTTAGGACCAGCAGCATGAGATTGATTTCAAACTCAAATTTCCAGCCTACTACTACTATATTTTATCCAAAACAAAATCTTATTTTTTTGTGTTATGTGAGTAAATGAACTACTGCATCTTGCTGGAAGGAATCTGGCAATGATGGTCATGATAATTTTAGCAGCTTTCCCAAGAATGGCTGATTACAGAATAAGGAAGAGGTTTTGCTGTTTGGCTATTTCTCTACATTTACTGTTTCTGTGCTACATTTGTAAATTGAGCTTGATTTAAACACCTTAAAACTAAGGGCATTCCTGGATAACTTACCAGCCTGCTTTGAACAGTGAAGTTTGCTGGAGGTTTTTGTGCTAATCCTGGTTCCATTGTTTGTCTGGGAACACCTGCTCCAGTTACTTGTCCTAAGAATGACTTGGTCGAATCTAGGTGCCCACTGAGTACAAAAGAATGAGTTGTCTGTAAGTCTATCCATCTTCACACTGAACTTCGTGATACTTTGGGATCTTAGATTCTTTTTCCAAAAAGGTTTAACAGACATGATTAATTGGCCCAAAAGCATGCTACAGAGCCAAAGGGAGAACAAGAATTGGATTAGATTTTACTAGCTCTCAGAAAAAGGAGGGATCATGATTTAAGATAGGGACAGTTGAGGAGAAGCACCAATTTTGCTGTGATATTTGTTTGACAGTTAGTGTAGTACAACTTTAGGAGAGACCTTTTTCGCTCTTTCCTGAAATTGACCACCAGTTTTCCTTTAAAAAATGAGTATTTTAGGAGATGTATTTTGCTTGCTATGGTTATTATTAGAAGTGAATACCATCTTATTCATCATTTTTTCGCGGCTATATTTTCAGCAAATAAGAGATTAGTTTATGAAGAAATGAAGACAGCTGTTGAGAGAGACCGATCAACAGTGAAGGTTTCTGAATTGTCAAAGCATGGACTCATGGAAATAACTAGAAAGAGGGTATGCTGCCTTATTGTGGTTATCTTTTCTTTGTTTCTAATATTCCTTATTTTTTTAAAGAGTTAAACAACAAAAAACACTCAACTGAGCCTTATCTCATCTATTTGTGATTGACTAAAACGACTTAAAATGAAAATAGAACATTATATCTGTTAAGAACTTGAAAGGAATCATGTTCAAAGCAACATGTGAATTGCCATTGCAAGATGGCTAAATACATTTCCATTGATTAGCGATAATGTTTGGCTTATTGCTAGACTGGTACAACTGATTGTAACTTTTAAATAATGTGCAATGTTGAACAGGTTCGACCTAGTGTCAGTTTTATGATTAGCGAACCTTGCACTTGCTGTCATGCTACTGGGAGAGTTGAAGCTTTGGAGACTTCATTTTCGAAGATTGAACAAGAAATATGCCGAATGCTTGTAAGTAGAGTCTGCAGTATCAAATAATATTTTTCTTGTCAACCACATTATCCTCTATTGGTGTAGCAAGTGGCAACTACCCCATCCTCAGATTGTCCCAGGTTCAAAACCCATGAAAAGCCATTGATAAAAAAAATTCAGCTCCATGGGTCCATTATTGGAGCTTGTCCAGGTTTGAAACTGGGCTGGGGTTTGGGAGAGTTGGGGTAGGCTCAACTACCAGCGGACTAGTTCTTGATTTTTGGAGAAAAAGAAAATTGCTCAAAAATGTAAAATTAAAACTAGCAAATAGTTTGATGATGGTAATAATATTTGGAATAAGACAATTTGTTGAGTGATTTTCTCTATTATTTAATACCATCCTTTTTTTTTTCAAAAGGCAATGATGAACCAAAAGGCAGACCCTGAAAACCCCAAGACCTGGCCAAGATTTGTATTAAGGGTTGACCATCACATGTGTAACTACTTAACTTCTGGGAAAAGGACTAGACTTGCAATCTTGAGTAGTTCTCTCAAGGTCTGGATTCTTTTGAAGGTATGCCTTATCAGTGTGTTTCTCTATTTTCACATTCAAAAATTTCATGCACTTAGGATAATAGAAAATCATCTTTCTTCACCTGAAATGTCTTTGAGTATATCTGAAATATCAGAATATCTGGAGTTGCCTGTGGCAACTCAGCATTTCAAGGGAAGTAATGGTAAACTTGGTGTGCTGCTTTAAACGTCATTGATTCAGATAGCAGATAATAGCTGATGCTCTTAAAGACCTATAGCAGTAAAAAAGACATATGGTTTATTTGATTCATGGAATAGCATAGAATAACCTGGGAATAGAATAGCTATTCTCAGCTTTGGTTCAAAATTAGATGTGAAATAATTATTGCATGGAATAGCAAATTTATAATCACAAGTTTTGATTGAAATTTTAAACATATAATAATTTATTATATATAGTAAATATTTTTCAAACTTATGAAATATAAATTTCATAAAAAGTAAAGAATAGCTATTTTCATTCTGTGAACCAAACAAAACGAGCCCATAAATCTATATAACCCATGTCATGTTAGCAGTGGCCAGACACAAGGAAATAGAGAACAAATATGCTCTATCCACCCAGTTTATTTTAAAGATGCCATAATATTTTATTTAATATTTTTCTCATTTTATATTAGCTTGTTCATGACATGGAAACTGCATTACCAATCTTGCTTGTAAGATGCAACTTCTTAAAGTACCAAACAAACAGTTCAAATTCTTCAGAAATATTTGCCAATTCTATTAATATAGATTATAGGTGTATACTCCACATAGATGAAAGAATGCTAGTGTAGATCCAAGGACCCATCCCTAGTGTAGTAGCTAACAGAAGTAGGAGTTTAGGTTGTGTTTGGGTCCCTCTGCCATAAGGGAATGGAAGATAATTTCTCCATCTTGATTGAATTGTGATGGACTCCTACTTCTTGTGCCTTAACTATTGTTCGTCTGCAAATATATGTTGCTTGAAGCTAAAATGATAATCTGGCTGTACTTTTTTTTTTTTTTTTTTTTTTCACCAATGTTAAATACTGATTAGTGCTTTAACTTATCAGGTTGCTAGAGGTTTCACAAGGGGAGCATTTGAGGTGAAACAATTTACAGATGACCAGGCAAATGAAAATCAGCATCAGGTTGCAATATCATTGCTAAGACAAGCAGAGACAAGAACTATCAATTCTGGCAAAAAAGTAACTCTTGTTCCTGTCAAAAAGGGCAAATCTAGAGGGAAATGAACTTGGAATCACCTTCCATTTTTGTACCATCCTGCCATTTTTTTAATTTTTTTTTTCATTTATCTTGTATTTATATTGGGCTCTTTTTGGTTGATAGTGGGGTGTGGTCTTTTTAGGTGTTTCTCACTACAATTGTGAACTGTACTACTACTTCAAGGTCATTAGGTGTCACAGTCCAACTTCGCAACTGTGACGGTTCTAGGGTATGGATAGACTTAAGACCACCGAAAACCCGTAGAACCCTTCTCATCTCATAATTTCCATAAAAATATAACAACTAACTTACTCATCCTAAGGATCAGAACCTGAACTCATGCATATGTAAACTCATCTATCTCATCATGTCACATACTCATACATAACATACTCATAATCTCATAAACTCATAATTCTCATAATTCATAAGTCTCATAAACATTACATATAAGAAATCATCCATACTTGCCATAAAAGTCAAAAGGATAGCTCTCTCTCTATTACACACATGGAGCACTAAAGTATCTCAATTAAATATAAAATAATGGAGAAATTACATTGATCAAATAGGTTCTTTAGAGAGGAAAATGTCCGAAGAATTGTGCTAATAAACTTCTAATCTCTTGAAAAATGGAATCATTTATGAGATAAAGCAGTGAGTAAAGAATATACTATCATACTTGTGAGACTAGGTAATTCAAGGTTAGCTCACAAGAATAGTAGGGTTTATACTTATCAAATAACCCATAACATATCAATTTAGGCTCATAATGCTCATAAGAGTTGATAGCTCATAATATACAAGAATAAACATGTATTTAACTCATGAAAGAACTCATAACTCATGTATAGATGGATATAGAAATCAAGCTCGTAATATTTGGAGCAGATGCACTTTATTAACATGCTCACCTCGTAATAAGGATAGAGGCCGGTTTAGCATACTCTTAGCTCGTAATAAGAGTAGAGGTTGCAATAACATACTCTTGCTCATGATACGTGAAATGGATCAGATTCCACGTCTAGGACACTTTACCCTTCCTAGATAGGGTCAGGATATTATACCCTATCCACTGGGTTACAATGTGCACAAAGTCTAATGATCAACCCACATTAGTAGGGGATTTCTATACCATTAAGATTATCTCATATAGACAGAATAATTTGTATTCTCATACTCATAGAAATATATAACAATATTTGGTGTTCATGCTCGTAACATAATAATTAGCAAATGGCTAATTAAAACTCATACTCATATGATAAGATACATCTCAAAATTCTTATATGATAAAGTATATTGAGGTTCTCCGACGTTATAGAGCTCCATGGGTACATTTGGGTGGTATTGATTATTAGTGTTGTACAAATTATATTAACTGATTAATGAATTAGTCAAAAAAGTACAAAATGGTAAAGGCATTAGATGATATGTAATAATGATTCAATACTGAACTAGTATTTGATGAGTATATAATTGATAAGAAACAAGTGTATATATTGACACGAGATGAATATATGATATATGAATGGTATATCATGAGAATATGAAAGGTATACTTAGGGTATATTATTGGTATATGTGTAGTATATGTTAATGGAATTGAATGTTATAATCTTGGGAATGTAAGATATGTATGTTAAGTTAGTCTAGTACAGTATAGGGGGTTTTACAGGTTTAGGTGATTTTATGTCTCCTTATGCCCTAAGACCGTTATATCTTTGAAAATGGAAGGTGACAATTAAGAATCAAACATTAAGGTTATAGATAGATTGTTGTGCGATTTCTGCAAGTGTACAGGTCGTGCCAAGTAATAGTGTGTGAGTATAGTGTCGATTCCACAGGGAAGGGTTGCTAAGTACCAACTTCTAAGATTATCTCTATTATTTAGAAAATCAATTGGAAAAAAATATTAATTTAAAATAAAAATTATTCAACAATTTAACTAAAAATTTAATCAAATTCCAAAAGCCTAGGATTTGGGGTTCATTAATCAACTATTTATGTTTAATTTATGCTTTTCAAGATTGGTCAATTAACATTTGAATTTAAAATCTAATTTCTGTAAATTAAGTGAAATCCTCTCTCAAGGAAAATCACTAATATTCACACTATTACTAATTCTACTCTCGTGATATTAAACAAAATAATGTGAATTTATTATATTCTTTAGAAATTAATATTTAATATTCTCATAAGAGTATCCTTATCTCTAAGCGATACATTCCCTATGTCAATTAATTTATAATTCCAAATATGAGTTTCAACTCTCGTTCCTTCACTGTCACGACCCGTCCTAGGGAATAGGGAGACTTAAGGTCACCTAAACCCGTAGAACACCTTATCATCTTAATTAACTTCCATTAATTACCAGTTATCATTACCCCAGAATCGGAACCATAATCTCCCTTTTATAAATCCAATGCCATAATAAACATTTGTGATCAGTTAATTGATACTGAAAATATTTTCTATCCTTTTTACTTTTGAACTCTATTTTCCATTAAATTCCATTGTAGCTCAAATTTAATTAAGTGCTTAGACAGTAGCAATTGATATATCATACATCATGCATACCATAATCTAAACTTCAATATTACAGACTTTAAAAATCATTGGAGCTCTAGAGAAAACTTCTGAATAACCATTCATACCATATACTCAAATAACAGAGCGATCTCCCAAGTGAAAGCTAGGACTTGGAATTTACCTTGCTGACCTGATAACCGGTCCTGAAAAATAAATAATAACTAAGGAGTGAGACAGAGCTCAGTGAGTACATATACAGAATAACCAATATTAGAACAAATAATAATAG
>CATKHJ010150151.1:0-12568 GCA_949750685.1 Vernicia montana | reverse complement strand
TAATAAATAGGAGTAAAATTAGAAAAATATCATTAATACTTCATTGATTTTTTAAATATTTTGAAAAACAAAACCTTAAAAAAAAAAACAATTAAAATGAAACGAAGTGATAACTAAAATTCAACTGTATAATTATTATATTAATTAAGGGTAAGTCTAGTCATTCAATTAGGTAAGGTTTCACTACCCAATATATAATAATTAAATTAAATATTGAAATATCTCATATATTCCATTCTGCACGTATTTATCGTCCAATTAAAATTTTTTCTTAAACATGCATGTGTTCTTGAAACAATTGAAGTGGTCACAATTACAAATATTGAAATGAATTGATGAATAATATTTGATCCTATTTAATTACTTTTCATTTCTAATATAAGTTGATAATAGCAGTTTAATAATTAAAGAGAAACTATTTATATTTGAAACTGAAAAGGTAGATTATTTATGTCTAATATAAAATCAGTTAAAACAAATTATTAGTGATTTGATTAACTCAAATTAAATTTTATTGAACCTAACTAATTAATTTTTGTAATATATTTTATTATTTAATCAGAATTGAAAAACAAAAATTATTTAATCTGGATTTAGATAAAATGTTGGGTCCAATTAGTAGAGTCTGACTAAGTTTGAGTTAAGCTAAGAATAAAAGATTCCATCTTTGATATAATCATATATAATGAAGGAAGCAGAGATTAATATTTCATGAAGTTTACAAAATGAGTTACACTTTTATTTAATTAAATAATACATGCTTAATAAGGAAATACAAAACGAAATGTAAACTCCATTTATTGTCAAACAGAGGAAGCAGATTACTGATAATTTTTATGGCTATTTTAAGCACTTGTGTCCCTAAGTGCTCGGAGCAAACAGTTTCTGAAGATTAAGGACAACATTCTTGTCCAGTTGGAAGGCTTTAGCAAGAATATCAGGATTAATTGGTGGATTAGGCCCAAAGATTGCATTAGCTATAGTAATAACACCAGGGTTTTGGCTGCTCAATCCAGCAAAAGCAACTGCATTTGTCTTTGCAATATTGAATTGGAAGTGAATGAGACCAACTGGGAACACAAAAACATCTCCTGAGTATAGGACTTTAGTGAACAGTTTGTTAGGATTTGATGTCACAAAACCAACAAAAAGGGTGCCCTCCACCACTACAAGAATTTCTGTACCACGAGGGTGAATGTGGGGAGGATTTAAGCCCCCATTTGGTGCAAAATCAAGACGAGCTAAAGAGATACCAAGAGTATTCAATCCTGCTATTTTGTCAACATTTAAAAGAGTTACATTTGATCCAACTCTATTAGTAGTATTTCCTGGAATATTGAGTCCTGAAAAGGAGAAATCATTTGCTACAACTATATTTGGGTCTCTACAGAATTTTCCATTGACAAACACTGCATTATAAAAATATCAATTAGTATATATATAAAAATAATGAATTTTTTTATTTATTAAACTCTGATAGGAGGCTTTAACTCGCATTCTCACAATTTTACAAATAAGTATCACTAAATTAAAACATATTAATATATAAAAATACTTTTATATTACATAAATATGAAATCAAAACTAATGATTTCTCGGCAGCTATGAGTTCAAACCCAATCAAAATCTAATTAATAAAAGGAAAGAAACATAAAATTAGAGAAAACAGTAAATAAATCAATTATAACTATAAGTGAGTGATATTAAACTCATTTTCTGATTTCCTAAAAAAAAAACTCATTTTCTGAATAGTGAAATTACGAGTTAAAAGCCCATATTGCTCAAAGCCTAATAATTAATAAGAGAGAGAGAGAGAGAGAGAGAGAAGTGTAAATGCTGAAAAGAGGCTAATACCACCATCCTTGGGTTCATTTATGGCTACACAGAAGTCCTGGAGAGGGCTGGGATCATAAGCAGAAGCAAATGAGTACGCCAAAGCCAAGATTGTGAAAGATAAAAGGAAATGAACACCTTTCATTTTTTTTTTACAGTAACAAACTTTCTTTAGCTTTAATTTCTTAAGTGTGAGATGTGAGAAATCTTGAATAAACACATGAGTATTTATAGGTGAAAGTCTCTGAAACTTTTCAATGCCATACATCTCTTACATATTATAGGCTAATGAAGACTGATGAATAAGACTTGCCAACTCCCAATTAATTAAGAGTAGTCATTTTATTTTATTTTTTTAAATTTCTCCCAGAAATCATTTTTTTTAGGAGTGTAAAAAAAAAAATTCTTAACTATTGTTGTTAGAGTAACAATCTTTTTTATGTATCAGACCAATCACACATTAATATTTTAAAATTTTATTATTAATATATTTTTTATTCAGTATAAAGATAGTCAATACTATTAAGTAGTTGTTGATATCTTAATTAGTTGAGGATAATAGATTTGTTGGATTATGTTGTGGTGTCCCTCTCAATGGAGGGACCCACATTTGAAAATTAGAAAAAAAAAATTTAAGAGAGTTTTTATTAGTTTTAGGAAATAATTTCTAAAAAGGGGAGTGACAAAATAGTGAGAAAAATACTTGGGATATTTTTGAGAAACACCGTGAGTGTTACTATTTTGGGTTTATCTCATTATAATATTGTATTGCCTCTAGATTTAATCTAGAGAAGACTCTCTTGTACCTACTATTTGTAATAGTTGAAGTATTTTATTCGGAGTTTGTCCCGTGAACGTAGCTCAAAATTAAGGGTGAACCACATTAAATTGCTGGTGTTATTTTTGTTGATTGTTATTATTCCGCATTTTGGTACCCGTGGGCCCAACAAGTGGTATCAGAGCTATTGCTTTTAATTTTCCTTGAAAATTGAGAGTATGCTCTGTGGTTGCAGTTTTGACAGATCTTCCACATCAGAAAAATTTTTTCTCGAAAAATTATTACTGTTCAAGCAGTTACTGTAGCAGCCCAGTCCGTCACTGTAGCAAGGTACTGTGCAAGGATACGGTACTATTCACAGATACGGGTACTTTCACATACGCTTCTATTCACCTATACGGTTCCTGTAGCAATTCAATAGTATTGAAGCTATGGAGGTAAAGACAAGTAAAATGATCAACTTAAATGGCACAAATTACCACATATGGAAAAATAAGATGAAAGATGTCCTATTTGTGATGAAATTGCATTTACTGGTGTTTACTACAAATAAAGCCGATGATAAGTCAGAAGAAAAATGGGCGTTTGAGCATGAGTAGGTGTGTGGTTTCATCCGACAGTTTGTTGAAGACAATGTCTACAACCACATCTGCAATGAGACTCACACACGAACTTTGTGGAATAAGCTTGAGGAGCTGCATGCTTCCAAAACCGGAAAACATCACCTTAATGAAATGCAAGGGATTGTTGATCAGTTGTCGGGAATGGGCATAAAGTTTGACAATGAAGTGCTTGCTCTTATGGTGTTAGCTTCTCTACTAGAGTCATGGGAGACTTTGAAGATATTCATTACCAATTCAGCACCTAATGGTGTTGTAAATATGGAGGTTGTTAAAAGTGGCCTTCTGAATGAAGAGATGAGACGGAGATCACAGAATTCAACCTCTTCATCACAACCAGATGTTTTGGTTACATAATCTAGAGGGAGAAGCCAGTCTAGGGGTTCAAACTCTAGAGATAAAAGCAGAGGGAAGTCAAACAAATATGCTAATGTTGAGTGCCATCATTGCAAAAAGAAGGGGCATATCAAAAGATTCTGTCGAAAGTTCAAAAAGGAGCAGGAAAAGAACAAAGGCAAGGAGAAAAAGCAGAACGACAACAGTGATGATGAACAAACAAATGCCATTGATGAATTTCACATTGTTTATGATGAGAATGTTGTCAATCTTATATCCCATGAGACCATTTGGGTGATTGACAGTGGTGCTTCCATTCACGCTACATCTCGGAAAGAATTCTTCTCATCTTACACACCAGGAGATTTTGGTGTTGTTAAAATAGGAAATGATAACTTATCAAAAGTTATTGGCAGAAGAGATGTTTGCTTGGAGACAGAGAATGGCACAAGATTAATCCTAAAAAATGTGAGGCATATTCCAGATATGCGGCAGAATTTGATTTCAGTAGGTAGACTTGATGACGAATGTTTCTGCAACACCTTCGTGAATGGTCGATGGAAACTCACTAAAGGTTCCTTGGTGGTGGTCAGAGATAAAAAGTACTCATCACTATATGTGATGAATGCAAAGCTCTCCAATGACAGTGTAAATGCTCTGGAGAAAGATGATGTTGTTGAGTTGTGGCATAGAAGACTTAGTCACATGAGTGAGAAGGGGATGACCTATCTAGTCAAGAAGAATGTGCTATCTGGGATAAAGCAGGTGCATTTGGAAAAATGCGCAGATTGTTTGGCAAGAAAGCAAAACAGAGTTGCTTTTAAGAGTTCCCCTCCTTCTAAAATGAAGAACATGTTGGATCTGATACATTCAGATCTGTGTGGACCAATGCCAAAGTCACTTGGTGGTGCTCAGTACTTTATGACTTTCATTGATGATCATTCTCGGAAGATATGGGTTTATACCTTGAAGACAAAAGATCAGGTGTTAGATGTCTTCAAGCAGTTTCATGCCTCAGTTGAGAGAAAGACTGGGAAGAAGTTGAAATACATCCGGACAGACAATGGTGGAGAGTACACTGGACCATTTGATGCTTACTGTAAAGAGCATGGTATTCAGCATCAAACAACGCCTCTGAAGACACTACAATTGAATGGCTTAGCTGAGAGGATGAACATAACTTTGATGGAGAGAGTCAGATGTTTACTCTCACATGCAAAGTTATCTAAGATATTCTGGGGTGAAGCTCTGCAAACAGCTGCATATGTGTTGAATCGTAAACCCTGTGTCCCTCTTAAGAATGACATTCCGGAGAAAGCTTGGTCAAGAAAGGATGTTTCCTATGATCATCTGCGGGTATTTGGCTGCAAAGCCTTTGTGCATATTCCTAAAGATGAGAAATCCAAGCTTGATGCTAAGACACGACAATGTATATTTGTTGGCTATGGTCAAGATAAATTTGGCTATAGATTTTATGATCTGGTCCAGAAGAAGCTTGTCAGGAGCCGTGATGCTGTGTTTGTTGAGAACCAGACCATTGAAGATATTAATAAGATGGTTAAGGATGTTCCTAACTCCAATGGTGACTCAACAGACTTCAAATTAG
This sequence comes from Vernicia montana, assembly GCA_949750685.1. Classification (NCBI taxonomy): domain Eukaryota; kingdom Viridiplantae; phylum Streptophyta; class Magnoliopsida; order Malpighiales; family Euphorbiaceae; genus Vernicia; species Vernicia montana. The sequence continues at coordinate 7,395 of CATKHJ010150151.1, read as the reverse complement.
TTCCTCCAACAACGGTGCCGAGAGAAGTTGGAGATGAAACTCAGGATGCTCAACCTGAGATAAATGATGCTCTCATTAAGATTGACTTGGATGATGACAATGATGATGATGTTCATCATTAACCACCAGTACCTGTGGCTTCCCCAGTTCCATTAAGGAGAAGTGATAGAATAAGACAACCTTCTATCAGATATCCAGCAAATGAGTATGTACTACTCACTGACGGGGGAGAACTTGAGAACTTTGAAGAAGCTATGGATGATGAACAGAAGCAAAAATGGTTTGAAGCCATGCAAGATGAGATGAAGTCCTTGCATGAGAATAAAACTTTTGAGCTGGTGAAGTTGCCTAAAGGTAAAAGAGCTTTGAAAAATAAATGGGTGTTCAGAATCAAGCATGAAAAACATAGTTCCCATTTGAGATTCAAAGCCAGATTGGTTGTCAAAGGGTTCAACCAAAGAAAAGGCATTGATTTTGATGAGATATTTTCACCTGTTGTGAAAATGACGTCCATTCGTATTGTGCTGGGAATAGCAACAAGTCTTGATATGGAGATCGAGCAAATGGATGTGAAAATTGCCTTCCTACATGGTGATTTGGAAGAGGAGATATACATGGAGCAACCAGAGGGTTTCGAAGAAAAGGGAAAAGAGGACTATGTTTGTAGATTGAAGAAAAGCCTTTACGGCTTGAAACAAGCACCGAGACAATGGTACAAGAAGTTTGAGTCAGTTATGGGGGAGCAAGGCTATAAGAAGACTACTTCAGACCATTGTGTTTTTGTGAAGAAATTCTCTGATGATGATTTCATTATTTTATTGCACTATGGGATGATATGCTAATTGTTGGCCGGAATGTTTCTAGAATCAACAGCTTGAAAAAGCAGCTAAGTAAGTCTTTTGCCACGAAAGACTTAGAGCCAGCAAAACAAATTCTTGGCATGAAAATTATCAGAGACAGAAGCGCCAAGAAATTGTGGTTGTCATAGGAGAAGTACATTGAGAAAGTACTTCAAAGATTTAATATGGACAAGGCTAAAGCGATTAGTTGTCCTCTTGTTAATCACTTTAGACTAAGTTCTAAACAAAGCCCTTCTACAGACAAGGAGAAGGAAGAAATGAATAAAATTCCTTATGTTTCAGCAGTTGAAAGTTTGATGTATGCCATGGTGAGTACACGGCCTGATATTGCTCACTCAGTTGGAGTAGTGAGTCGGTTCCTTTCAAATCCTGGTAAGGAACATTGGGCTGTAGTAAAATGGATTTTCAGGTATCTTCGTGGTACTTCCAAAGTATGCTTATGCTTTGGAGAGGACAAGCTTGTGCTAATTGGCTACACAAATGCAGATATGGCTGGCAATGTAGATTCAAGGAAGTCTACATCTGGTTACCTGATTACATTTACAGGGGGAGCTGTGTCATGGCAATCAAAACTACAGAAGTGTGTTGCACTGTCAACTACTGAAGCAGAATTTATTGCAGCAACGGAAGCGTGTAAAGAGTTGTTGTGGATGAAGAAGTTCTTAAATGAACTTGGTGTGCAGCAAGACATATATCAGTTGTTTTGTGATAGCCAGAGTGCTATTCACCTTAGGAAGAATTCCTCTTTTCATTCAAGATCAAAACATATTGATGTGAGATATCACTGGATCAGGGATGTACTGGAGAAGAAGCTACTACAGCTTGAGAAGATCCATACGGATGAAAATGGATCAGATATGTTGATAAAATTTCTACCCAGGGAGAAGTTCGAGTTTTGTCGATCAGCTGCAGGAATGGTGGAGCCCTCTATGTGATCGGGAGGAGGAGATTTGTTATGGTGTCCCTCTCACATGGAGGGACCCACACATTTGAAATTAAAAAAAAAAAAAAGTCAGAAAGTAACCAATCACCACAAATCACTCCGTAATTAACTCACCAACATTTGAAAAATGTTGCTCATTGCATGGCTATAAATAGCCATGCAAATGGAAGGAAACATAGCAAAAAATTGCACAGGCAATTTTAAAGAGCCAAAGAGAAAAATTTCTCTGAGGAAATTTTGAGTGAGAGAGTTTTATTATTTTTAGGAAATAATTCCTAAAAGGGGGAGTGACAAAATATTGAGAAAAATACTTGAGGTATTTTTGAAAAACACTGTGAGTATTACTATTTTGGGTTTATCTCATTATAATGTTGTATTGTCTCTAGATTTAATCTAGAGAAGACTCTCTTGTACCTACTATTTGTAATAGTAGAAGTATTTTATTCGGAGTTTGTCTCATGGACGTAACCCAAAAATTAAGAGTGAACCAAGTTAAATTATTGGTGTTATTTTTATTGATTGTTATTATTCCGCATTTTGGTACCCATGGGCCCTACACTTCATTTGTGCCAAAAAACCACATTACTAAAGAATAATATATAATAGCTAAAATCTAAAATTCATTCCAATGCATAAAACAAGATCAAAGTCACCAATTCAGTACAAAAATCAACAAAATGAATGGGTGCATACATACCTGAAGTAAACGGTACTGTAATTATATGGTCCTTGCTACTCTCTAGACTGTTTGGTTGCTGAGAAATCGATGGAAGAAAAAGAAAAAGACACGTTGGAATTCTAATGCGAAAAGAGAAATTCTCAGCTTTGTGTAGATTTCCAAAATCAATCTCATTTCGTCAGAATTCAAATGTTGTTTTGCTTAATTTTTCAATCTGTGATGAAAGAAGATGAAAATAAATGACAAGAAATGAGAAAAATAAAAAAGATTTTTATTTTTGTTATAAATAATTATTATATGTGCATATTATTTAAACATTCTTGAGTATATACTTTAGAGAGATTATAGTATAGGGTTATTTCAATAATGTTGTATACACTAAACCCTAGCTATTCCTCTATATAAGGGAAGTTAGAGTTAATCTAATAATAAGAGTTTCGAGCTCCTTTTCTCTCTACATATTTTCTCTCTCTCTTTACTTTATTGCTTTATATCTCTTCTTATTATCTTTGATATACTGAGCTAATAAGCCGATTTACAATAAAAGGAGTATTTTTTCCTTTTTTATGTATTCGTGTAAAAAGCTCTTTTTTATACTAAGGAGACCCAATAGGCCATGGGCTACACAATATATTTCTTATTCCTTGCCTTGAACCTAAAAATTAAAAATAATAATAATAATAATTTTAGTATTATTGAATTAGATAATTGAGTAATTTGGTTATGTGTTAGTAGGCTACATATAAGAAAATAATTATTAAAAGAAATACAGTTCAATAATAATAATTATTATTAATAAAATATGTGAGATAAGTAATGTAATAATTTATTATATCTGATTTTGGAAAAGTGATACACAAAAAAATATAATTAGGATTATACGAGACTGAATAAAAATAGAATTAGATAAAATTAAATAAAATTAGATTGGATAATTATCTTTCTCTTTTGGGTGTATAATTTTCTTTTCAGTATAATATTTGATATGAAATATAGACTATAGAAAGCCAAAAAAGGACAATATATACAAACACTAAATCTAATGCTTTCAAAATTCAATTATACGATTTCGTTTGTTTCGCGAAAAATAACTTATATTTAAAAAATATTTTAAAGAAAAATATTTTCTAAAAAAAATATTTTCCCAAGAACTAATTTTCTGTTATTTGGTTACAATATTAAAAATTATTTAAAAAAAATATTAAAAATTTCAATTTATAAAATTATAAACATATTTAAACTTATAATAATTTCGTAATTTTAAAACTTTATTCTTAAGTATAAGAAAAAATACATAAAAATAATAAATTTGGTTGTCGCCGGAGGCAGGCAGTGGTTGGCGGCAGCTAGCAGTGGTTGGCGGCGGCTGGCATTGGTCATCAATGGTCGCCTATAATCAATATCAGTGATCGGCGGATTAATAAATTTATATTTACGTATTTTTCTTTCATTATAATAAGTTTGTTAAAATTCGAAAAATGACTTCTCGTTTTGAAAAGAGAAAGTCATTTTCCTTAAAAAAAACTTAATTTTCCATTAACTAGAAAAATATTTTCCATTGACTAATTTTCCAAAATGTTCCAAACATCAGAAAATACGAAAAATATTTTTCGTGAAACAAACGGAGCCTACATTGTAATGTTTTTTCTTTTTTGTCATATTTATTATATACCTATATTCAAGCTAAAACATACATAAAATTTGAAACTCTTTTTATACTCACCATTTGATTTTTTTTTTTTACAAATTTTTAAAATTTTATATAATTTTAAGTATTTAAAAAATGATTAAAAATAAATGTTTAGTAAATAATAGGGTATTTAATATGAAAAATTAAGAATTTTTTTTTAATTTTAATTTTTACATATAATAATTTTCTTTGAAAAAATTAAGTAAAAAAAATTAAAAATAACACTATAAGAGAAATAAATAAATAAATAAGATAGGATAATATTTTTGATACATTTTAATTGCTTTCAGTTGTATATTCTCCCATATCTCTCTTTTTTACAATGAATTTTGTGATTAATAATCTAAAATTTTATAGTGAAGGATATCAGTTCAAAAATCTATTAAAATAATAACAATTATTTATACAAAGTACATAATAATTTTACATTTATATTTTTAAAAACAATATTTTTATATTTTTATTTTTATACAATATAAAAATTAATTAAAAAAATGAATATCAAACTGCGCAAAATTTAGGTTTTAGTTAAATAGAATGTTTGAGAAGTAGGTGACAATGTTTCTCATTTGAAAAGAAGGAAAATAATTTTTTTTTTCTTTTTCTAGGTCATAGCTATCCCCACTCCTTTGGAGTAAGACTAATCATGCTCAAGAGTTTTAAAACAATTATATATCTAAGGCTCGAATTTAAAACATCTGATTAAGTTAGAACAATTTCTCACCAATTGATATACGTCATCTTCAGTAATAAATTTTTTTTCCAAGTAAAGTAAAAAGAGGTTTTAAGCCATCAATCTCTTTCATTTTTTTTTTTTTTTTACTTAATTTTCAATACAGATATACTAAGTGTACAAAATTTAGCAACTAATTTAACTATTTTAATGATTAAAACTCATTTTGAGGGTTTAGGATCTATGTTCAACATATAAATTCTGATTTTTGTTTCATATATGTATAAAATTTAACTTATATATAAATTGAATTTGGGCATGGGACTTGGACTTGGGTTGGATCAAATGTAAAAGAGATTTTTACACAAACGCCCAAAAAAGATAAAATATTTTTATATATGTCTTTTTTTTTTTTTTCCAAAAATGCAATTTACTAAATTTTCTATTTAAAAAATGTTCCATTTTCAAAAGTATATAACAAATATATTATAAGTATATCATAAATATATAAAAAAAAATGAATACTTTTGAAAATAAAATTAAAAAAATTGTATTTGGTATAATTCCCAAAATGTAAAAACTTTCATTAAAAGAAATATTCTAATTTTATTGGTTAAGATGTAAATTCCGTTGGTAATTAGAATTATCTATGGATTACTAACGAAAAAATTTCAAAAATTAATAAAATTTTATCGGTAGTCCATTAATCAACAAAAAATTTTAGTCGGGGTATTTTATTGGGCATTCATCGCTAAATTTATCAACGGAAAATTTCCATTGCTAAATCTATTAGCAAAAAATTTTCATTGCTAATCCATCAGTAAAAGTTTATTGATTATATTTGGCCTAATGTATATTTTGCCCCCTGAATTTAGTACCATTGATCATTTTACCCCCTGACCTTTTAAAATAATTAATTTAATACTTAAACTTTAGGAGTGTAATCGAGCCGAGCCGAACCGAGGTTTTGCTTGTTCAAGCTTGGCTCAATATTTTTTTTCCGAGTTCGAGCTTTAGATCGAGCTTGAAAATCATGTTCAAACTCGGCTCGTTGGCTCGAGCTCGACTCGAGTTTAGTTTGTTAATAAATTATAATTGAGCTAAACTCGAACTCGAGTTCGACTCATTTATAATTTATCAAAATTGTAATACTCCGAACATTCATGTATTAACTTCTAATTGATGATTTGAATGAGTTACAAGTGTTTGAGCAAGTTAAAAGAGAAGAAAATTGAGAAAAAGGGGTTAAACGCACGTTCGCCCTTGGTCTTCGACCTTCGGTCTTCGCCCTTGGTCTTCGACCTTCGACGTTCGCCCTTGGTCTTCGACCTTCGGTCTTCGTCATTGGTCTTTGACCTTCGTCTTTGGTCTTTATTTATTCAAGGCTTCTTTTCATCTTATTGATTCAATTTCTTCACTTAATTGCATTAATAGCAATTAAAGATTACCTACTAACAATAATAACACTAAATAAACTGCTCTCTGTGTAAATAGTGAATTTTAGGAAGTTGGGGATGAACGCTCGTTCAGCATGGTGAATGCTCGTTCAAAAGCTCTCTGTGTGAATAGTGGAGATTTTGGTAATCTGGCCTAAAGGAAATAGCGACCGTAATATTCATGTCGCGACCGCAACAGAGGAGTAGCGAACGCGACCATGGGCGCGACAACCACCACGAACGCTCCTGCCTGGTAATGATGAAAGAATGAACAGTAGCATTTTGCGACCGCTACACTTGTATAGCGACCGGGACTTATGTCGGGGGTCAGAATCGGGAATCGGCACTATAAAAGGAATTTAAAACCCTAAATTCATTTCTACCCAATTTTCTGAGTTCCTAAACTCATATTCTCTCAATTTTCCCTTCATCTATCCTCATTAATGATCAAGGAAGCTCATTTATTGCATGGTTAAGAGGATCTAGGGTTAAGATATCTATTTCCTCTTCTCTTTGTTCAAGCTTTTGATTCAAGGTAAGTTGGGTTTCTTCCATTTCCTTCAATTTCTTTCAATAGATAGGAGTCTATAGCAAGATTGGGAAGGGTAAACATGATGAGCATTATTAATTAAGCATCATTAGCATTGATATATGATTTAAGTTGATAGATTATTTGAGTTATTGTTATTTCTATATGGGTTTCTATAGATTCACATAGAGATAGAAGGATTGATGATGATGGAGGTTGTGACCACCACATTTGCTTGCTCTAGAGTTTGATTACAAGCTATTTTGGGATTTGCATTGGTTGAGGTGAGTGATTATTATACTATTATGGTTGTGTTTGAAACCTAAGGCTTGAATGCCTCATTCTTTCATAACCACCAAATTGTTCTATTGATAATTGATAATTGATTTCCTTGTTCATTGATACATGAACCCAAATTGATAAATCTTATTGATATTGATTGATTACCATGAATATTGATTCATTGGTACATTGTTTATTGATCCATTGATACCATGCTTATTGATTTATTGACACCATGATCATTGTATACCTATTTGATTATTGAACCCAAAAGCAGAGTTCCCTAATTCTGATGTGGGGTAA
>CATKHJ010150148.1:0-11343 GCA_949750685.1 Vernicia montana | reverse complement strand
GAGGTAAAACTCAAGCTACATCTTCTCGCTTGGGGGTTACTCCGTCCTTTCTTTTATTTTTGTCATTTTGGATATGTCACAATGAATATGTATCTCCATGAGTATAAGTCTAGAGTTCCATGGTTATTGTGATATTGTATATAATGGTTGTATTATGTAAATTCAATTTGGGATCATAATATATGACATATTACTTTATCGTATTAATGGTATTCCTTTGATGAATGGATGTGGATTGTTATAGTAATGTGTTTGGGATTCTGATCTGGGAATCGTATATGCATGTTTGGTTATAGATTAGTATCGGGTTCTACGGGTTTTCGGTGGCCTTATGCCTACCCATGCCCTAGGACCGTCGCGACTCGGTAGCCGGGTCGGGTCGTGACACATATATATATACATATATATGTATATATATGTATATATATATGTATATGTACATATATATACATACAGATATATGTATATATATGTATATACATATACATATATGTATATGTATATACATATATGTATATGTATATACATATATATACATATATATGTATGTATATACATATATATATATGTATATACATATATGTATATGTACATACATATATATACATATATATGTATGTATATATATGTACATATACATATGTATATATATGTATATATATATATGTATATGTATATACATATATATATACATATATATATGTACATATACATATACATATGTATACATACATATATATATGTATATATAATTGCATGAGAAACAAATAAATATATTAGAAAGTATTATTCACAGTCTTAGAAGAGAACTCTATCCCAACAATGGCTTAGTCACGGAGCTGCAAAAGACAGTTCTGGATGATCTAAAGAATAGAATTTCAAAGAATTATCAAAACATGAATCATATAAATCGAATGACAGACTCATCCTAAAGACTGTAGAGAATCTATCGAAAATTTGACAGAATTTCTCCTAAAATAGATTTAATCCTCCTGAAACACAGACAACATAACGCAACTCACAATAATCACAAACGCCACATTTGAGCCTCCACAATAATCCACAATATTTCTCAACCAATTATACACATAGTTCTAGTATCCGAAAATTTTCATCCAAGTCATATGGGTTTGTACACAAATACCCCAAAAAGATAAAATATTCTCATACATGCCTTTTTTTTTTTCTTTCAAAAATACACTTATTAAATTTTCTATATCAAAATGCCTCATTTTTAAAGGTATATCATAAGTATATCAAAAGTATATCAAAGGTATATCAAAAGTATATCATAAGTATATCATAAGTATACAATAAAATAGTATTTTTGAAAAAAAAATTAAAAAAAGTGTATTTGGTGTAATTTCCTCTACTAAATATGTAGTTGGCCTGGCTCAATTAGAAAATAGCCCATGTCTCAATTATATTTTGCTGTCCGAATCTAATGCTTGCAAAGCCCAAGTCCACCCACCTCATTTGCAATTAAAATAACTTGCTTTTAAGTGAGTTGTACTGTGTACACATTGCTTTTTTATTTACACGTGACTCCCACACGACCATACCTCAATTGCTTGCTAATTGCCAAAAGCTTGCATACGACACCGTTCCACTTAATTTTATAAAACATAGTAATTCCAACTCTTATCTAAATTTTGCGTCTGCCTTTGACCGGAATGAAATTTAGCGAAACTAATCTCAGAAAATTACTTAGGAGGTAGAAAACTAATTTCTGAGACAGTCGCCGGAGTCATTGTCGAAATATCGCTGGAGTCGTTGCCGATCTACTCTGCCACCCACGCGCCATCACCTGTGGCCAAATCAAATGGGGTTGGTGGCGTTGGGCTTTTCACTCTAAGAACACAATGGCACTAGTCATGCTTGCTCACTCATTGAAAATCCGTCGGAAGATCGTTGAAAAGCCGTGAGCTTCTCAATCTTCAATCTCCCTCTCCGACGAACCTTAGGCGACAATAGGGGTGAGAAAAATCGAACCGAAACTGAAAAATCAAACAGAACTGATTGGTTCAGTTCAGTTTAGTTTTTTGAGTGGTTCAGTTTGATTTGATTTTTAAAATAAAAAATCAAATTAAATTTCAGTTCGGTTCAATTTTTACCAAAAACATTTTGGTTTAAACCGAACCGACCGAAATTTTAATAATAATAATAATAATAATAATAATAATAATAATAATAATAAAAAATAAAAAAAAGTAAAATTAAAAAATCAAACCGAACTTTTTCCGTTCGGTTCAATTCGATTTCACTATAAATTCGGTTTGGGTCGATTTTTTCAAAACATAATTTCGGTTATTTCTCTTCGGTTCGGTTTTGAACCGAACAGACCAAATGTTCACCTCTAAGCGGCAAGTAAGATGTCAAATGAAAGCTGGAACCAAGAGGAAACCATAACAATTGGAATCACTAAATTTGGAGTTCAATATAGAGAGTTATGGATTATTGAAATTTTCGACCAAGATGGTCACTAGAGTTAATTTGAACAGTAATATCTCTATAACCAGTGACCGGAATCAAGCAAGAATAGTGTCTATGAATTCTGCTCATGGAAGTCTACAAGTTGGTGTAGGAGGTGTCAATCACCTTCCTCTGATTTAGCCGGAATCGGTGACCAAAGTACTGTCTTTCTTCTTCTCCAGTTGCTTCTACTTCTTTTCTTCTTCCTAGCAGATTTAAAATTTGCTGGCTGTGCAGCCATCCCAAGGCTGCCACATGGTGGCCTTGGGTTGGTCCATTACTTTTTTTTTTAATACATATATATATATATATATATATATATATATATATATATATATATATATATATATATAAATCTTTAAAAATTTGAAAGAAATTCATTTTAGATTCAAAAATTATAAATAAATAGTTATTAAATTTCTTATAAAATATACTTTAATTTGATATATTAAAACTTGAAAAATGACAACTTTTAAATTTATTAAAAATAAATTGAATATAAAATTATTTTTCAAAAATTCTTAAAAATTAATATTTAAGTACCAAAATTTAAAATTTATTTTCCTCACATTTATTTTTACTAAATATAAATTTTTATAATATTTAAATTTAATTTAATGAAAAATTTAAAGTGTTCCAGTTCACTTCAATTACTTGTTTTATTGATTATTTTATCATTGCTGTTTATTTGAATATCAATTTGATAACAACTTTATCATTGTAATTGATGTATTTTGTGACTTTTTGAACTTGCTTAAATTTCCTTTCAATTTTTAATCTAATTTTTTTCCTCTTTTTTCAAATTTGTAAATCTATTGATTATTAAGTATTTAAGGCAAAAGAATTAGTTGTTAGATAAATTATTTACTTACCGCATACAATTTTTTCGAATTCCCAAATTGGTTCAAACTGAGCTGAATGGAATTTGATTGATTAGTTGATAGTACTAAGTGGTGAATATGATGCATTCTTTATATAGCATACTGATGCAACTTGAATTTCAAATAGATATAAAGGTATCACAATCAAAATACAGATTTTTCATCAAATACTTTTAGCTTATACATCTAAAACTGCATAAATCTAAGCCACACAACTGCATTTGCACCGAGACATGCATTTCTTGCAATCTGAAAGTGTTGGCTTGCCACCATTGCAGTCACAACTGTTAATGCATTTGGATCTTGATTTGCCACCCCATAAGCACCGTGCCATGCACCGAAGAATTGGCACACATGATGAGCATCCATACTTCATCTGATCAATAATGCAATCTTTACACACAATCCCTTGCGGCGGGCAGGCCATTATTGTTGGCGAAATCATCATCAACCACAACAACAGCAGCAGCAAGAGCATTGGCAAAATAGGTAATTTAACCATTTTTTCTCTTCAAAAACTAAGTATTAATTAATTTCTATTGCTATACTTGGAGCTGTCACCACTTTATATTTGTGACTGACTGATAGGCAGTGATATCTAAGAGAATTATTGGTGCTATGTTCACATTGTATATGTTGGACCTATTCACACATTACCTTTTTATCATATGAGTGAAAATATGAACACAATTTTAAGTGTTGTTGGGAAGGTGGCTGATTTTAATTTTTATGTTTCATTAAATAGCCTCATTAATTGTCATTCAATATCTGCTGTACCTCGATTTGAAGAATGCTTCATCTCACTTAAAAAAAAAAAAATGTGAGTATATTTTAAATTTAGACCTAATAAATGAATAAGTCTACTTACACGTAAGACTAAAAGTCAATTATATACATTTTTTTTATCTATAAATAATAGTTGACATCTGTTTTGATACAAAAATTAAGAATTTATATTTTTTTATTATTTTATTCTTATTGAGGATACTAATAATATTAATTATTTTAAAAGAATTAATATTAATTATAAGTATACTAAATATTATATTATAAATACAATAATAAATTTAATTTAAAAAAGAAAATGAAATATTTTTCTACATGGACTATATATATATATATATATATATATATATATATATATATATATATATATATATATATATAGGAGTAGCGATAAAAAAAGAGAAAAGAAACATAAACAAATTTTACATGGTTCAGTATCTCAATAGACTTACATCCACGGTCTCTCGAAAAGATAATTCACTAAATTATCATATTACAGTTTTTGGATGGACAAAATTGCAAACCCTCACACAATATTATTATAAATGCACTCTACTCATACACTTTATATCACACTCAATCAATGGGCGAAAGCCCCAACTCAACTATTGGGCAAAAGTTCTAATTCAACTATTGGGCAAGAGCCAATTACATACTTGGACAAAAGTCAAAGAACCTCTCATATAATACTCCTATTTATAATGTTACCCATTATCAATTCCAACTCAATATGTATCATCACCCAATTAGGAATAACATTCAAATAAGAATTATACTCTATAAATGAAATAATCCTCTACTCAATTGATGAATATTTCTCACATACAAAATAGAAAAATTTTTTCTTCTAAATCCCATTAGGATTTTGAGTCACAATCCTAACAATATCCACATTGACTCAAAATCTCGCATTCAAGCAATCTTCAACAATTCAACAATTTTCATCTTGCCTCAAATTCAACAAATCTCAACATCTCCACCTTGCCTCAAAATCTCTCAATCATGCAATCTTCAAAGTCTTCAAGTATCAAACTTGCATATTAGAACTCAACCTCAATCAAAACTTCTCATACACTTTTGCAACTCATCATTCTAACACATTAGTTGAGGAATCATCATTATCGTCAATTTTCAGCTTGCCCTTCATCTTCTCTTGCAACCTTCATCTTCTCTTGCATCTTTCATATTTTCAAAATTTTTCCATAGCTAGCACATGACTCCCAATTGATGTGTCTTCACCCTTCATCATCTTCTTTGAGAGTTAGACTTCTGTAGTCCAAGAGGAAGTGAATTAGACTTCTTTTGAAATTCTTTCAAATTCAAATCAAAGTACCACTAATCCTCATAAGAACTTCTTAAGTGCAAAATAAATATTTTAAGAAATAAAAGATAACTCAAAGACACTTAAGAAAACTAATTGCACAGCGGATTAGATTACTGAGGTGAAGTTGAAATTAAATAGACATCTAGAAATGTTCAGTAGCCTAGTGATCAAAGTCAGACATGAGGTCTATCACATGACTTAAGCTGATTATGTTTCAGAGTGAATTAGATCACTATTTTGTAAAGAATAGAATTAAAATATTTTGCAAGTGAGCTAAACCAATTTGAACTTTAATTAAAACACTTTATATCATTAGAACTGACATAAGTGAATTTAATTAACCAAGTTTGTTTTTGTCAAATAATAGATTAGATCAAGCAACATAAGTAATTAGCAGAAGCATAAATAATAAGAAAAGTAGATGAGCAGGAGAATAGAAAAGAGAAAAACGACATAGTGATTTATACTGAGTCGGCCCTCTTGCCTATATCTAGTCCTCGAAGCAACCCACTTTGAGATTTTCTCTCTACTAAAAATCTCTGTTAATGGGCCAGAGTTAAGCCTATTACAATAGCTCCTAATCACACTAGAAGACTACCCCGAGAAAGTTATCCCTACTTTCTCGCCCCACAAGCTTCCAGGTGCTTGCAATCTCTGCTCATAAAAACTTACTTAAGCGTTTGCAACCTCTCACTAGCTTATAGGTGCTACGTGAAACCTTTACAATTTACAAGAGAAAATTGAAAAACAAACTTTTAGATAACTCACTTATATATACCTATATAGAATAGAATTCTGCTTAAGAAGAAATTTTCTTTGAAAATCAAGAAATCAGAATTTGATAAAACATTTTAGCTCAATGGATGAAGGTTTTAAAGATAAAAAGATTTTGCATTTAAGCTCTTTTAAAAAAATAGCCAACTTCATCATAAAATCAAATAACCAGAATTTTGATAAAAACGTTTAAGCTCATGGATGGAGGTTTTGAAAGGTCTGAAAAATATTTTTCTTTCAAACTCACTCAAAAAACGTAATCTTATCAGTTTTGAATTGATCTTAAGTGGCCCTTTTAAAGGAAAAATTTAATTTAGCCGTTGGAGGGAAAAGACAGGGAACATTTTAATTTCAAAATATTTTTAACCAATTGTCTATTGTACAAATACATTAGACAACCGTTATCTACTTTTCAGAGCTTAGTTAGCTTTCTATTTTTTTTTTTTTTAAGTCAACTAGACAAAATTCAAGTTCATTAAATGTGTCAAACAATTGTCTGTTTGGACCACTTGCTTTTTAATATTTGTGAAAGTGACATCTCATGAACCACTCTCTTTTTATTCTTTTGAAAAACATATCAGTTCTTTTGACATTTTATTCTATTTGTAGGTCAACTAATCATGGCTAAATTAAGTTTCTTTTGAGACACGAAAATTTAGAAGACTTAATCTGTCGGCTTCCTAGTCATCTAATATTTCCAAATCTTCTAATTTTTCTTTTAACTCAGAAATTCTCAGAAGTTAATTTCTCAATTTTAAAACCTTTATAATTAATTCTGAAAAATTAATTTAAAAAAAAAAATTTCAACTTGGACAAACCTTCTAAACTATTAACATAGAAACTAAGAACTCTTACTTGAACTCTCTTTCTTCACTTGATTTACCTTAGTTCCTTGGTGTAATCTTCTGATTTATCTTTATGGACTTCACACCTTATTCCAAATGCTTGAAGTATTGGCCAACTGATTAAATCTTCTTTAGCACACCAATTTTTAAGTTAGTTGATTCTCTTAACCTGTAAAATAGATTAGTGCACCACAAACAAATACACAACCAACTAGTCTTCTAATTCTTTTGTTATCATCAAAATCATATCATCATATTAGTAGTCTATTTGGGCTAACATTCTCAATAAAAAAAATCTCAATTTCAACCTTTTTCTCTTTTCTAAAACAACTCTTGAATCCCATAACAAGAACTAACAACTTTGATACCACTTGTTAGGGAAATCAGAGTTATAAGCGCAATGATAAGAAAAGAAAAAAACAACACAAACAAATTTTATGTGGTTCAATCTCTCAATAGATCTACATCTACGGTCTCTTGAAAGGATAATTCACTAAATCAACATATTACAATTTTTGATCAGACAAAATTGCAAAACCCTCTCACAATATTATCACAAAGGCTCTCTACCTATGAACTTTGTGACACACTACTTCATCACTACAATTCTATCACAATTTTAGCTCAACCATTGGGCAAAAATCTTAATTCAACTATTGGGCAAGAGCCAATTACATACTTGGGCAAAAGCTAAAGAACCTCTCATATAATACTCTTATTTATAATTTTACCCATTATCAATTCCAACTCAATCAGGATTAATGCAGCGTAAGTAAAAAGATAAAGCCGTTTTAGGATTTAAGTTTTTCTGAATATTATTTTCTGCCCTAAACAGGTAAAGTAGATGTTTAAATAGGAGCCTCGAAACCCTAGACACAGGTACAAATATGGAAACTGCCAAAAATGGCAGTTTCGTAGTATTACACCAGAAAAATATAATAATTAAAATAAGAAAAGCGCCACAGACGGCGCCTAAATCCGGGATTCCTACCAAAAGTTACAAACAATTCAAAAAATTTCCATAAATGGAAAAACGACAAATTTAAGGGTCCAAATGAAGGAATTTGGCCGAAAAAAGACGTCGCTCATCACCAAAGGAAATGACTCGGATCCGTTGGACTATTTTTCCTTTGGATCAAGTACTTGCAAGGCCCAAAATCACAGCTGTCCCGAGCCACTATTTCTTCTGCTTGGCCCGCTGCTTGTCTAGACGGCTCATGAACCCTTCTGCAAAAGCCTCCACGTCAAGGATACTCACCCAATTAGAAATAACATTAAAATAAGAATACTACTCTAGAAATGAAATAATCATCTATTCAATTGAGAAATATTTCTCATATACAAAATAAGAAAAAAACCTTTTTCTAAATTTCATTAGAATTTTGAGTCACAATCCTATCAATATATTTATTGACTTATCATCATGGTTAATTATTTTAATTTTATCAATTATATACATAAGTTTTTAGAATGGTGTCAATTGTAGCCAATTTTTGGTAACAAGGTCTTAAATTGCTAATATGAAATATTATGTATATAATTAATAAAGTTTTAGAAAAATGTGATAATTATAAAAATCATTGTGATAATTATAAAAATCATTAAAGTGTTGAATTTTTATTTTATTAAATCATTGATCTATTTGAAAAAGATATCATTAAACCAAATATTAACAACAATTTTTTTATATAATATTTTAGAGTCATTTTAAGAACTCGACGATTGTGAATTCAATTTAATTAGATTAAAATAAAATAAAATAAAATAAAATAAAATAAAATAAAATAAAATAAAATAAAATAAAATAAAGAACAACACCGGCCATGAAGGGTATAAATAGAAGCATCTTTGTGCCTTTTTGGTAAGGATAGGCCATATTGTCAAAGGAAAGCATCAAATGATGGCCATTCCTCATTGATTATAGACTATACAAGTCGCAATATTTGATATTTTGAAGTTTTCATTCTCATTTATGAGATTATCCTTTATTTTCTTTTTTCCTTAGAAGTAGGTTTTTCTACTATTACATAATATTTTTATAATATATCAACATGAAAATTATTTGATTTTCAAATCAATTTAATAAATACAATTTAGTATTTAATTTATTATGTTTTAAATTTAGAATTGAAAAAAATTATAATTAATCTTACAAGTCAATTCCATAAAATCTAAGAATTATTTTCTGTATAAATGAATTTGTTTGGAATAAAAATCATATTTAGTTTGCACAAAAATTTGCTTAAAAGTCTAAATTTTTAATTTTATAAAATTAATTATTCTTTCAAATCAAAGCAAATGAATAATAAATTAAAAAATATACTAACTAATAAACCTATGAATTTAAAGTGACTAAAAAGAATACAAATTTGTAAAATTTAAAGATCAAAATAAAATACACTTGAGGTCTAACTCAAGTAGTAAGAGTATTATTCTTGGAAGTGTGAGGTTTTGAGAATTCACTAAATGTTTTTCTATAACTCATTTGTAAATTAAATGAATGTGATGTTCATTTATTCTAAATGCAATGTAAAATGTGAATTTTGAATGAATTTTTATGTATATCAAATATAATAACTTAATAAGTGTAAATTTATAAATAAATTTAGGTATAAATTTGTTCACATTCAGCATGAGTGGAACCAGAGGGAGTCCAAGATATTTAAAATGTATAATTATTCCTATTGAATTAATTTTAATTTTTTAATTTGTCTCTTCAGACTTTTAATTGGTCTCCCAAAATTAATTTTTATAACTTAACCTTAAATATTCCCAGTAATTTTGACTCCCTCAAATAAAATTTTGTGGTTATGCCCTGCCTTCGTTTGCATTTTAACTCAGTTGTTGATTTGTCCAGCTATAATTTTATTTTTGAAAGAACTTCATTCCATATAAAGGTCCCAAGGCAAGTCCATAGCAACAGAATGAAGAATTTCTTGACGTACTCCTTCTAAAAGGATCATATCCTCATCATTCTGCAAAGCTAATCTAGCCAAATTATGGGCTACCTTACTATATACCATCTCTTTTAACAAATGAAAACATAACAAAATGAAAAGTTAAATATAAAGAACGAATGTCCTCCAAGATCAAGTGAATAGGCTGTAAGCCTGAGTTTGAATTTTTGACTCCATTGATAAATGAAATGGAATCACTTCAATAATTAAATTAGGCCAAACATCCTATTGGATTATGCTCAAACCCTCTCTCATTACCAACGCTTCTGTCATAATTAATGTCAAATCGAGATTCAAATTGAAAATCGAAATTCTAATTTTGTGAATCGAGAATCAAATCGAATCGAATCATAAAATTCGATTAAGATGCTAATATTAATTATAAATAATTTATATTCATATAAAGAATATATTTCATATCAAATATTTTTTAGTTTTAAGATGTATTCAACATTAAAATTGTCATTAAACCAAAAAGTTCTTGCAGCATATGTTTCCAAATTTAAAAATTATATTTATCAAAAGCATCCTTAAATTAATTAAGAAAAAAAAAATAAACTAATGCTAGGCTACTAATAAAATCAATCCATAAAGTCATAATCTTCTTGAATTTCGAGATCATCATCATCATCATTACTATTTTTATCTTCTAATATAGCCAAGTCCTCTTGCTCTCCTTCATCTTCACTCCCTTCCTCACCATTAAGCATTGTTAAATCTTCAATCAAATCATCTCCAACAACCTTTCCTTTCTCTAATCTATCATGCTTCATGTTCCTTGGCCCTATAGGATAAACATAATATACAATGTATGAGAAATCAACTCAAAGTTTTATAAACTAACTTAATCTTATAAAAAAAAAAAAAAAAAAATGATATAAACCTCGTTTTCTTCTGTTGCTAGATCTAAGTCCTCCATCATCCTTAAAGCATTCATCAATATCCATCCATGAATGGTCATCGGGTAAACAAGGGCCTTCAACTTCGGTGATCCATTCATCATCGGAGTCCATGTCACTCAAATAAATAGGATCATATGTCTCACCTCTTTCTTCCCTTTTGGTTTTTTTTTTTTTTTTCCTTAACTCAAGTTGAATGTTGTATTTCACAAACACAAGAGCATTCAATCTTTGTTGTTCCGAACAATTTCTCTTTTTAGAGTGTGTTAAGAAATATAGGGTTATTTTATTTTATTATTTATTAAGGGTAGAATAGTCTTTTCAGTTTCCTTGATTTAGCCTATATATAGTCTCTTTATATTTAGGTTAATTCATTCTTTTTGTATCCCTTTTTGTTTATGCATT
>CATKHJ010150122.1:0-11417 GCA_949750685.1 Vernicia montana | reverse complement strand
TTGGTTCATTACGAGTTGCACATGTATCGTCCAAAGATCAGCTAGCTGATGCTCTTACAAAAGCACTTCTACGACCACGATTTCTGGAATTTCGAAGCAAGATTGGCCTTCTTTCAAGACGTCCATCTTGAGGGGGCATATTAGAGGATTATCCTCCATGTTTATAGGAACTAACCTATTCAAAGTCATTTGAATATATTTTAGTTATAACCTTATTCTTAGGTATTCTTGTTGTAACTAATTGCTATATATATTACTACTGCTATTCAATAAACAAACTACGCTTTTACCAGCATCTATACCACTCTGTCAGCTTGAATTTCTTCCAATATTTTTCAATCATGTTGATAGAGTATTTGAACTCGAAACTCGGCGAGAAGCGTGTTATGTTTGGTATATATTAAGCCACAAATCGATATTCATATTTTTGAATAAGCTCGATTATTTGAATATTAATAACAAATTCAAAACGAACTCGAAGACCATAAATAGTCCAAGAGAATGAAATTCTTCTATAAGAGAAAAATAAATTACTTCTATGAAAGAAAAAATAGTGAATCCTATTAAGGAAACGAAAAATCCCAAAAGGGGAACTAAATACTATTAATAATAAATCCATATAAGAAAAGACAAAGATTAATAGATTTATAGAGATCTATATTTATTTAATAGATAATTTAAATAAAAAAGAGAAAGGAATTACCGCCGATCTTTATGAAAAAAAAAACTTAAGAGAGAATCAGAGAGAAAAAAGAAATAGTCAACCCTAACCCAACCCATTTATTAATTGTATTAAGATTCTCTGATCCAGATATATTTATTATACGTGTCATATATATAAATATGACCCATTTAACCCACTTAAATATATAAATCAAAAGAAAATTTATTAAAATATGACACATAAATATTTATTTTATTATAAATTTCAATATATTACTACGTTTAGTCTTAATATATAGTTAACTTATACATAAATGAGATGAATTCAATGAATTTTACTTCTAAATTAATTAAAATAAAGAGGTTTTTATAGCAAGTAAAGTAAATTAAACATAATTAATCTAAAATTTTTCTTATGAATCTATATTTATATGTTATTTATGTGAATTAATTATTATAAGTATATTCTAAAAATAAAAAAAATTACAATATAAAGTAAATAACTTTCAAGAGGTTTAAATATATCATATATTATATATTTCACGTATAAATATATTATTAAATGAGTAATAATGTGTCATTACTGGTTATGCTGGTAGATCAATCTATTTATATCTTAATTTTTGACATGTCATAAACGGATCATTTATGACCCAAACTCATTTATACTCAATCTAAACCTATTAATTACATGTCATGTTAACGAGTCGTGTTAAAAATTATCAATCATTGATCCACCTCTCATAAATTCAAATGAATCTCAATTTTTTTTTTTAGTATAGAGTGTACTATTTTTTAATGCATTTGGTGTATCCAATAATTTCTTCTAGTTTTCATCAAAATGAAATTGTATGAAATAATTTTTCATTTATTAAATGTGGGCCCAATTGCCAAAATTAAATAATACATGTGGGTCAACTTCTAAATTCTAAAATTTATCTTCAGATGCAGGGAGGGTTGTAAAAGTAATTTGGCTGTCTAAAAATTCAGGATATGCAATGGAAACATTTTAATTCGTATTATCATCTTAAAATTAATTAGTAATTTTAATTTAACAATTTTTTAATAACTCAACACTTTGATACTTATTATAAAATTAGAAATATTTAATCATAATATAATCTCTTAAAATTATATATATACACTGTTGTGTGGATCAAAGACCAAAAATTAAATTGCCAATCATAGTCAATCCTAATCCTAATCCTAATCCTAATCTTTAATTAGCATATAGTCTTTAACCCACACAACAGTATATATATATATATATATATATATATATATATATATATATATATATATATATATATATATATATATATATATATAGACACACACACACACACACACACACACACACACACACACACACACACACACATACTGTTGTGTGGGTCAAAGACCAAAAATTAAAATTGCCAATCATAGTCAATCCTAATCTTTAATTAGCAGCCGGTAAATATCATGGGCTTTTGATGAAGATTACAAGTTTTTAGGATTCAATGGTAATCTAAAATACTAGAGATAGTTTTAGATTAATGTAAAATTATCTCCATTTCATTTAAATATATTGTTTTAACTTTTTAGTTTCTAAACAATTTCATAGATTTCTTGGAAATAATTTCTTCACAAGTACTATATCTATAATAATCTTGTAGTTGCACTAAAAAGTGGGTGAGTCTGACTTGTAAGTTATTTTAGAGGCCTAAATGTGTTAAAGCCCACTTGTGGTTATTTTTGTCTTTTTATAATTAATTATTAATTAATTAATGTTAATGAACTAGTCTATTAAATAAAAGGCCGCCAACTGACTAAAAACCCCGTGGAATTTTTTAACATGTGTAGGAGGAAGATTTTCCAAAGAGTTTCACCACATTCACTTGTACAATACACTTTAAGTGGAATATGGAGGAAATAGAGAAGTGGATATTACTGGAAGGCAGTAGTTATCAATAGACATTCTCCAAGTGACTATAAAAGGAGAAAAAGACTACAGTGGTAAACCCCAATAACTCATCCAATCAATCAGACAAATCTATTCAATCAATTAATCCAATCAATCAAATCAACAATCAGCAAATCAATCAGTCAACCATATTCCTCTTTCAAGCAAACAATCAATTTCTTTCAAGCAAACAACAATCTTACTCATAAAGTAGTCAATTCCTTCAAAGCAATCATTTTCCTACTAGTTTATAGTTACTTTTTTAGGTTTAGTGACTTTATTCATGTACTTGCAATCAATTCCTACTGTAATTACTACTTTGATAAGAAATATAGTCAATTATTCTCACAAATTTTCTACTATCAAAATATAGTAAAGTTTTTGGATGAAACTAGTGGGTCTAGAGGTTTTTTCAGTTCCTTTAAATCGCACAATCATTTGTTTAGAAGTTAGTGCGCATTAAATTTTAGTTGGTTCAAATACCTCACACTTGTGGTACACCCGCAATTCATTCATATGTTCTAAAGGGCCAAGATATATTCAACATATATAAATTGGCACTCCTAGTGGGACATCATTCTCAGAGTTTCTATTGCTGCAAGGCAACCATTGCTTCCTACAATCAAGCTCATTACTACTTTCAACTATTGTTTTCCTACAATTTTCAACTAGATCACTATTGCCTTTAAGTTTCCTACAGCTTTCAATCAATTTCAAGATCTACTACTTTCAATTATTCTCAAATTCACTACTTTATTGCTTTCAACAATCTCACTACTACCTAGGAGGCAACATAAAAAAAATGCCTCTTAAAATAAGGAATTTAGGAAAAGAAACAACTGCTACCGGGTCTCAGGACCAGGAGGAAGCTGGTACAATAGTAGGGTTTGAATTAATGTTCCTAACCTAGTGGAACAAATTGAAACGGGCCAGCTTCCCTATGACTCAACTGCAAAAGACATTAAACAAGACCCTCCAGTAGGTCCAAATGTTGGAAACCAAGGTGGGCATCCCCCAGAGATGCCACCAGCTAACATTCTTGTTTCACAAATGGTTCAATTGTTTCAGGCTATGATTAATCAAGTCACAAACAAAATTGAACAGAATCTCAATGAAAGTCTTAAGCAATTCGGTTTTAAGCTAGACCATATCGCCTTTTTAGTTTTCAAAGATCAAGAAGTCAAAAACTCAGCTCAATCTGTCAGACTCGGGAGGTAACCTTTAGAAGGACAACAACAGAATGCGTAACATGTTTGCATCCCAACTGAAGAACGCTACAATCCTCTTTACACGAGGGAAACTACTGCAAATTTCAACTTAAGAGCTCCTCTCAATAGAGGCCGCCTCAATGGAAGGCCTACTGGAGCTCACCAACAATTTTTTGGGACAACAAATGCAGAGACTCACCCTTTGACTTATGAAGCAAAGGAAATTCAAGTGCTTTTCTAGCTCCCAACCTGGGTCACCACTATGAACCTGAGCCAAGAGGATCACAATTTCCAAGATACAACAACCCATTTATAGTCGACCTCAACACTATTTGGGATACAGTACAGGAGCTGTGTAGACCTGGATTTGGACAAATTGGTCGTCTGAAATTTCACAAACCATATCCTGACTATATTGACAAAGACAATCCTTATTTCTTTTCACACAAAATAATACTAAAGACAAAAGAGATAAGTATAAGTAAACTATCTTCCGTGGAAATTAAATAAATGTACCAATCACTTGCAAAGCCCACAACTAAATTCTAATCAGAATTGAACTTTTGACTATTTATATTTTTATGCCTATTGACTTGAATTTTTCGAAGATTGAGATTAAAGAGTATTTTATTTTCATTTTTATGTCTTTAATTAATGAAATAGTCAATTTTCCATTATTTATTAAAACAAGAGTGATGAGGAACAAAAATGACCTCAAATAGGCATACGACACGCGTTCATGGGGTCCCTACCCTTTCCTATACAAAGTAATGAAAAGTTAAAGAAAAATGATCCTAACTCATAATTCTCTCTCTCTCTCTAAAACTCTCTCACTGACTTGGGCATCGGAGGCTCCCCTGGGAGTCAATCCCCGGGAGCCATTGATTCTATTTTTCTCTGTCCACAGGTCCTACCCCCTAGCCAGACCCTCTATCAACAGTACCGGAATGATTTTAGGACTCATCAAATGGCACCGTCTGTGGGAACCGACACAAAAATGTCGTATTTCTGCTATTTTATTTTCACCAAATTCAATATTTCCGGAAATCTTAATTTTTTTCGGTGATCAATAAACAAACCTAAGTCAAAATCAGCACCAAAAAACAATCGAAAAATCAAGATGATCAGCAAAAAAAAAAAAATTGAAAATCAATGAGAGAGAAATTAGAGGGAGGAGAGAGAAAAAGAGGTGGTGGGTCTCAAACCACCCGCCTCCGGCCGGAGGTGGCCGACACAGCCACCTCCACCAGCTTCCCCATCGATCGGCGACTCCAGGGGAGGCGGAATCAGTGCAAACCGCCAGTGTATGGTGGCGCAATCGCCCCTCAAAGATTTTCGGCCACCGAGAATTCAAATGCAGATTCCGGCCAACTCCGACATCGATTTTAGATGATTTTGGTGTCTATGGATTCGTCTCAGCCCTAGCTTCATTTTGGTACCAACCATGCCTCCCCAGATTCACCGGAGAAGGAGATCCAAAAATCCTCCACCAAAACTTTGCAGGCCATTTCTGGCCAAACGGTGATGATTCACGGCGAGTGGCTTGCAGATCTGGAATCCTGGCATCAAGACGAAGTTGATGGTATCTACCCCACCTTTAAATGACGTCACCGGCGAGACGCCGATCACCGGCCGGCGAGGCCTAAAAATCCAGAAATCTCCATTCTGTGCGTACATCGCCAATCCGAAGCCCGTTCGTTGAAATTCCACTCCGAACGAGTATTCGAACACTGCAAATCAATTAGCCGGATTGCGAAAAAACTACTTTTTCAGTTCAAAATGCTTCTCTATGGATCCGAAAATTCTTTCGAACAATCTTTAAGGCTAATCATGCCATTACAGATAAGTTTTTTATATTTCTTATATTTTAAATTTAATTTTGCAGTATTATTTGTTGAAATAAAATGCAAATAAATAAATAATGAAAGTCCTCGGAAGACAAGGCATATTAGCCTAATGGGACTAGCTCGAGAGACAGTAATAATAGGCAAATAAAACCTCTTGAGACTGGCCCAAAAGACCAACGAGGCCCCCTACAGGAAAGGAAAAATGCCAAACTGAGTCTAGGCGAAAGTCTAATAGGAAAAAGACCTAGCAAGTTCGGGCGAAAGTCCAAAAAAAAGGTGCCAAAGACCTAGTTCGACTAGGCAAAAGCCTTCGATCAGCAAGGCATCATAGACCTCTATTCTAGGCATATTTCTTTAAAGACCTCTAAATGAGGCACATTATTATTACTGTATAAATTTTGTATGTGAAACATGATTTTTAACGCCCAATTGGTGAAGACTAGAGACGAAAGTCTATGGTCGAAGAGATGGAGATCGAAGGTCGAAGGTCAGAGACTAAGGTCGAAAACCAGAGTCGATGGTAGAAAGCTATAGACGAAAGTCAAAAGGGCGAAGCCCAGAGACAAGGCCGAAGAGGCGAAGCCTCGAAAAGTGAAGACCGAAGGCGAATTGCCTAATCCATATATGTTTATATTTTTCATGCTTTAATTTAAATTTTGCAATGTTAATTGCTTAAATAAAATAAAAATATATGCATATTTTGGCATGAATTAATTGTTTGCTATGATTATATAGCATAAAATGATATGTCATATCTGAGGATAATGCATGCTTAATTGTGCTTCCAAATGCCATTTTACATGCCAAATATTGCTCGAAAATTGATATTTAAAGCAGATTAATCTCCTAAAATAGATTTTAAGTGAATCTATTATTTTTGCAGGGGAGTAAAAGTCTCTCAAAGTATACAAAATCACTTTTACATACAAACCATTGTGCATGATTTAATTGTAATTCATTACTTAAATGAATTAATTTCAGCTCACATCATGCTCTATTAACAATAAATACTAATAAATTACTCTTTATTGAGAAGAAAATAATTAAAGTCTACATGGACTTTACATGAATGCATGATACACACACAAATTTTTTATGAGAATATTGCCATATAGCTAGAATGGGCATCTTGCATGAATTTGAGATTCATAAATCACATATATTATATTGTATCTATAAATATGCTTGTATAATCCCTGTTTATGACAGTAAAGGTTACAGAATTTGTCATCCGACACGAATAACAGTGTTTGACTTGGCATAAAATCATTAAGCATAAAAATGCTCAACTTAGCAAAAAATATCAAATTATTCAAACCAGTTTACAAGCTGAGTATAACAAAGAAGTCGTTGGGATAGACTCAAAAAAGGAAAGTAGAGACAACAAGTCAATTATGACAAGTACTCCAGGCTAAATCTCAACAGGCAAAGCTCCCCACAATAGAGAAGAAAAGTCCTGGTAAATCGCCAAGCGAAAGTCCTGGTAAATCACCAGGCGAAAGTCCTAGTGAATCTAGGCGAAAGTCTTGGTAAATCGCCAGGCGAATGTTCTAGTAAATTGCCAGGCAAAAGTCCTAGTGAATCTAGGTGAAAGTCCTGGTAAATCACTAAGCGAAAGTCCTGGTAAATCCAGGCGAAAGTCCTGGTAAATCCAGGTGAAAGTCCTAGTGAATCTAGGCGAAAGTCCTGGTAAATCGCCAGGATAAAGTCCTAGTGAATCAAAGCGAAAGTCCTGGTAAATCATGAGGCAAAAGTCCTGGTAAATCGCCAGGCGAAAGTCCTAGTGAATCTAGGTGAAAGTCCTAGTAAATCGCCAGGCAAAAGTCCTAGTCAATCTAGGTGAAAGTCTTGGTAAATCGCCAGGCGAAAGTCTTAGTAAATCGCCAGGCGAAAGTCCTAGTGAATCTATGTGAAAGTCCTGGTAAATCGCCAGGAGAAAGTCCTAGTGAATCTAGTCGAAAGACCTGGTAAATTGTCAGGCGAAAGTCCTAGTGAATTTAGGTGAAAGTCTTGGTAAATCGTCAGACGAAAGTCCTAGTGAATCTAGGCGAAAGACTTGGTAAATCGCCAGGCGAAAGTCTTAGTGAATCTAGGCGAAAGTCCTAGTGAATCTAGGCAAAAAACCTAGCTAGTGAACTCTAGGCAAGAAATCAAGTTCAGATACAAAGCAACAAAAGAAGAAAATAAAGAGTCGAAGAGACTTATACTTTATCAAAGAAGCTACAAAGGGAAAAGTTCCCTCTTCGTGGGGGGAAAGAGATATAGCTCACAAAAGCATTAGCTCACAAAAGCAACTCTCAAGCTCTCTGTAGAAGCTAAATCAACTGCAAAACAACTTGATAAAGAAATAAATAAAATGATGATAAAGTGTTCAAGAACTATGCAAGGCGTGTTTTTAGCCCTCCATATTTAGTTTTCCCTTTGAACTGAATTGGGCCAAAGCTTCCATCATAGAATCTGGCATCCACTACATTTGTACAGGCTTTGAATAGCTTTTCATCAGCCCACACTATTTCCATCTCATCCCCTTTCCAAAATAGGAGGAATTGATTGAGTGAGGACGGCACACACCAATTGGCGTGAATCCAGTCCCTTCCCAACAAAGCCTGATAAGTGGCAGTAGAATTTACCACGGAGAATGCTGTGAGAGCAGTCTTGCTTCCAACTTGGATTTCCATAGGTAAAACTCCTAGAGTCTTTGTGACTTCCCCATTAAAAGCTAAGATAAATACATCTGTTGCTATAGATCATCTTTAGTCTTGCCAAGTTCCAAGGCCATCCTCAATGGAATGATATTAACAGCAAAACCATTGTCTATCAAGACTTTGGAGGTTGGCCTCCCATTGAGATGAGCCTTGATATACAATGGTTTAATATGTTTTTTCATCCTTTCTGCAGGCTTCTCAAAGATGACTCTTTTTGGAACTCCAGGTTCTGTAGCTTAGATGGTAACTCCACTGCACATAGTGTGTTTCTCAGAGGCTGCTCCCCGAGTCTTCAGTTCTTCTTGAGGTTCTTCTTCAGGATCTTTATTCTCAGGCCTTTGAAATGATGCTGGCAAAGTGATGGTTGCCATTGAACACTTCAAAGGTATGGGAATTTGGCCCACTTTAATTACTTGCATCACCTCATCTTTTGAACTACAAAAGATCCTAAGTCTGCAGGTATCTTTTGCATAGTCTAACTTTTATTCTATTCTTTTGTGTCAGGTTTCTCCATCCTTTCAGCTGCCCTCCTCCTTTGAAGCCTCATCTTTTGAGTTCTAGTAAGAGACTGTGGGAATTTTTTATGGCAGACAATGTGCCATTGATTTTCCTTGACTTCCACAGGTGGTAGCACAAACCTGGGCTGTCTCTTCTGGGTAGCAGCTGATGGATAAAAAGTCTGAGGTAAACTCTTTCTTTTTTATGTTGGAATTTGGTACAGACTTTAATAGACTTTTGGGCAAACTCTAATGCAGATTGTGGTGAAGTCTTATAGGCAGACTCTCGCCAACCCTGGGCTGCCTCCCTTTGAAAATGTTCTGGAAATGGTAAGTCTGAGGTAGACTCTCAAAGTCTAGACCAGTCTCCTGCAGACTCCTGTTCAAATTCTTAGGCACTGTGAGGCCTCGCCCGAACACCGGTCCGATCCGCTAAAGAAATCGAAGTGCTCATTTGGGTTTGAACTCACGATGGAGCCCCCGAGCTCAGATTGATTGATTTTGAAAATAATTTGGGAGTCGCCACCTTACTTTATTTTTATTTTGAAAAAATATAAGGTAAAAACCCATTAATGACTCCAATTATTTATCCCAAGGAAAAGTGCACTAGCCCTCGATTTACCAAAGAGGATTCGGGGACTAGGTTTTTGGTTTATTTTAAAATATAAAGATTAGTTTGGCAAATTTAATACTAAACAGCTTAAAATTAATTTCATGAACAAGTATAATGCATGAACAATTAAAATATGCATGATTATTCATTTATTCCAAATATAAAGTACAAAATAAATCAAAATAAATGTAATAAACAAATAATTAATTACAATGAAACCAAATCAGGGGATACTTCCTCTAACCCTTATGGGATTCTAGGAAAGTCACACATTCCCCAAAACTAAATTACAAATAGAATCTATATAATAAAGTAAAAGTAATTTAAATTAAAGTGAAGAAGGTGATGAGGGGGGAAGTTGGTTGATTTTAATTGGATTCAATGCTTGGACCAAGCATGCCTACGTATCCCTTTGAATGAGAATCAGAACCCACGCAGTTCTTCCTTCTTACAAAAGGGTTAGTTTAGTCTTTAGCCTTTTATCATATTTCGATTGATTGAATTAGAGAGGGTTGATTGATTAATTAATTTTAATTAATTTACCAAATTGAGTTAATTAGATCGGATTTTAATTAACTATCTTAAGTAAATCAATTAGAAAGTGATGGAGTAAATGAACAAGAATTAGGCAAGGAGCCCAAAGCAAATAAATAAATAAAAGCAAATAAAGAAAAATGGAAAGAAGAAAGAGATTGAGGTTTACCTTACGAAGCTTGGGGACGAACGGACGGAGCTGCTTCCCGGATCTTAATTCCACCTTCTCTAAGCTGGAGGCGGAACTCGGACCTCAAACGAAAGACTTACACACGCTTTGCAAAGTAAGGAGCAAAGAGCAAAGTGAATAAAAAATAAAAGAACAAACTTTAGAACTATAGGGCTCGTTCCTTCTTTATGGAACAAGCTAAAAGAGCTTTTGAGGCTTGCTTTGAGATTACTGGTTGATCAAGCAAGTTAAGGTGTATTTCAAACTGACTTGGGGGGTCTGAATATATAGTAGGAGGGATGGGGGACTGCTTTCCCATTTTTCTGATGTGGGAATTCGAATTCCAGGCTCGCTGCCGCACAGGGACCCTGCGACAGAAATTGGCTACCGCAAAGCTACTCTGCAGTACCGCAAGAGCAGCCTACGGCAACCGCAAGTGCGCTCTGCGGTACCGTAGAGGCAACCTACAGGACCCGCAGGTCCAGTTCTATTTTTTGGGCCCATTTTTAATTGCTTTTCTTCCATTTGACCGCCACACTTCCGCAAAGCTACTCTGCAATACCGCAAGAGCAGTCTGCGGCAACCGCAGGTGCGCTCTGCGGTACCGCAGAGGCAGCCTGCAGGACCCGCAGGTCCAGTTCTATTTTTTGGGCCCGTTTTCAACTGTTTTTCTTTCGTTTGACCACCATACTTTCGCCAATGGTTATTCAGCTTCAACCATATACTGAGGTGTAAAATTAAGGGTTCACAGTTGCCCCCTTATCAGAATTGGCCTGTCTGGTGGGTGATTCTGATAAGTGTAAACTCGGGGTGATATGGATGAGTTTGGTAAAAAGGAATGTTTCGTTCTGTTTTGGGGTTTCAGTTTGATGTCTGGTCAATTTTGAGACATTTCTGGCTTGGTTTGAATAGCTTTCCATTTTTCAGGGTATTTTCTATTTTTTGGTGTCTTTGTCATAACTGGAGCATCCCAATTCTGATCTAGGCAAATACTTGTTGAGTAGCAAGATAAAATCATTACGAGTGTACTGGAACTTGCAGAACTGATTTTTGGCTTAAAACGAATCCGAAATCGCATCCCGAGTGATTTGGCAACTTAAAAGTTACTATGCAGGTGGAGCCTATATAAAGAGGTTACCTCTTCACTTTTCAACATACTTTCTCATTTGTTAGATTTCACTATCTCTCTCTCTCTAACTTTGATTTTCTCTGACTTCTCTTTAAAATTCCTATGGC
>CATKHJ010150109.1:0-16717 GCA_949750685.1 Vernicia montana | reverse complement strand
TTAATTATGAGTAGCTAAATTTCTTATCTAGGATTTAGATGTAATCTCTTGATTTTCCTATGACTATCTTTGTTTGATTTATTTGGTTTTGATTATTGGAATTAATCTTTTATCTTAGAACTTAATGCTTGTGAATAATTGAACACTATTTGCATGTTTAAAGATATTATGTGAAGTAGCGAGAGTGGAAGCATAATATTAGTTCATTAAGATATTAGACCTAGGGAATGTGTTATTTAGAGATAAGAACACTCCTTTGTGATTATTTAAAAGATTTCCATAAAACTTAATGGATTTGTGTTAATTGCTTGTGATCACGAGAGTAGACATAAGGTTAACATAAATACTCGTGTTGTATCTTGAGAGAGAACATCATATAATTTAGGGAAATCTAATCATTAATTCCAGTAAAATTAAATCAATCTAGAGAACATAGAAAAATCATAGGTAATCAATTGATGAAATCTGAATCCTAGATCTTTATCATATATTTAATTTGTCTTTTAAATTTTCTTACATCTATTTTAATTTTCTTTTTCTTCACAACTGAATTAATTTTCTAAATAATAGAGTAATCATATTTTTTGGTAATTGTCAACACCTTCCCTGTAGGATCGACACTCTATTCATACACTATTACTTGCCCACGATCTGTACACTTGCAGATTTATCACAACAGGCTCCACATCCTAATAAAACAAAAGAAAGAAAAAAAAATGTGTAGGTTTTAAAGAAAAGAAAAAAAAAAGGTTTTCGGTGCAGCTTCGCCCAGCTGCAAAATTCTAATTTTGCAGCTGGTACGCGTATAAGAAATGCTTATAAATAGGCATTCCTTATTTCATTTTTGGTGGAGAGTTAGAGAGAAAATTTCTCTGAAGAAATTTGTGAGAGGGTTTTGATAATTTTTGTTCGTCCAAAAATTATCTTACATTTCTTTAATCTTTGTTTACTGTGAGAAATGGTGTACTGGGTTATTGGCTGTTGTGTGAGAGAGGGTTTACAATTCTATCCGTCCAAAAATTATACCGTGTAACTATAAGAGATATAATGAATTATCTCTTATGGATCGTGAATGTAGGTTTATTGAGAAACCGAACCACGTAAAATTCTTATTGTCTTTATTGTGAATTATTTATTAATTTTTACTTCAGCTGTGCGTGTGAAATATCCCATAAAATTTCTCAACACATGTAATGGATGATAAGTTGCTATAAGTATATAATTTTATATTTAAAACTCAAATTTAAATAAAAATTTAAATTTACAATAATTTTAAATGATTACCTATAAAATACATCATTTTTTTAATGAAATATCATGGAAATATTACCAACATCTAATGGATTGGCCTTCATATTAACTTTGTTAGTGCAGACTATAAAATTTTAATGGTTCAAAAAGCAGCATAAATCATTCTTTTTGAGGACCAAAAACAAAAAAAAAATTACTCCATCGTCCATAAATGTGTTGTAAATTTTACCGAATCACTAAATGATAATGCAGAATTGGCTCTTTATATAATCTTTTCAATTTTAACTTTATCTTATAATATTAATTGATAATTAAATAATCTTAATCAATTTAATATATTTATATCTAGAGAAAAAAATATTGTAAACACTCAATTTATCCTTTTGACTTGTTCAACACCTCCAAATGCAACTACCAGCTCATGAAATTAATCTTTTCTCAGAAAGAAGGAAAAGAAGAAAACTCATTTTTAATGGATTAAATTAACCATGATGGAAATGAATTCTTGGAGAGTGAAAATTCATGCATGCTTTCTTCTTTATCCAAACTGTAAAAGAAATTAATATTTTTGTTGGTTAGTTATTGAAAAAATTGTTATTTAATTTGATATTTTTTATATTTAATAACATCCAAGGAAGTAAAAAGAAAAGTATGTATATGCAGCCGCACAGTCTGGGAGGTGAATATTAAAATTAGAGTGTTTAAATATTTATCATGTGATGGTAAATTTTAAATATATTATATTTGTATCAGATAATGTGTTAATATTTATAATTAAATATCCTAAAATATAATATTATATACATAATCTATTAAAATACATTCATATCACGAAAATCATTTATAAGTGAATCTACGCTAAATTTTTTAGCAATTTTCTTTTCAACGTACACATTGGAATGAGCATTCGGTCAGTTCAATTCAAAATAAAACCGAACTGAAATAATGTTTTTTTTTTAAATCGAACCAAATTAAATTTATAGTGAAAATCGAACCGAATAGAAAAAATTTAGTTTGATTCAGTTCGATTCTTCGGTTTGACTGTTTTTTCTTTTTATTATAATAAATTATATATATATATATATATATTTCGGTAGGTTCAGTTCAAACCAATTTTTTTTTATAAAAATCAAACCAAAATTTAATTCGGTTTATTATTTTAAAAACCAAACTAAACCACTCAAAAAATTGAATCGAACCAGTCAGTTCGCCTTTTCAATTTCACTTCGATTTTGCTCACCCCTATATAACAAATAATCAGAAAGAAATTCATATTTTATTTTACTTGTGCTTGACTTTTTTCACAGCATTGAAATGAATAAGTTTTTAAGAGTTAAAGACAATTTTTTTTACCCGCACAAAATAATGATGACAGAGAAATGTAGAGAAGAAGAAAACTTTATCATAATATAAGGTGAATTTTAAGAAAAAGTGTGTAAAGAATATTTATTTAAAAAGTTTTTTTTTTTTTTTTTGAAATTTCTTATTTCAAAAGGTGTTTTTGATAAAGAATGCATTATAAAAATATTATAAAAAGCATTGTTGTCATAACTAGACCGGACTGGCCGGTCGGATCGAATTAACCGGGAATCGGCCTCTTTTCGATCCGGTTCAACTATATTATCCTTTAATTTGAGAACCGGCTTGGATCCGCTTGAACTGGCCGGTTAACCGGTGAACCCGGACCGGTTCAAGCGGGTAGCCAGGCCTTCAACTTAAAAAAAAAAAATCATAAATTTGCTTGCAGAGGTTTGAACTCGCGCTTCTGATTATAGAACATTAAAGTCTCCAACCATTTAAATCAAGTGTCAATTGTTGTTATGTTTCTCTACAAAATTGTATTATACATTCAACCAAATTAATATTAATGACCCTTTCCAAAATAAATTAAAAATCATTTAAAAAAAAATTAAATTGTAAATTTTAAATATATTGTAAAATAAATTTAAATTTCTAAATTAAAGATAAATTTTAATCATATTGTAAATAAATTTAAGTTTTTTACATTAAAAAAATAATCTTTCCCATTTAAAAAATTTGTTAATTAATATTTACTTAATTAATTTATTTTATTTAAAAATATATTTTTTAATTATCATCATTTTTAATAGGTAATATTAATTATAATATATTGTGTATAATATTTATAATATATTTAATTTAATTATAGTTCGATCTCGGTTCAATTCCAGTTGAACCTTTAATTCTTGATCCTCTATTTTTACCAATTTTAAGACCGGACTGAATTTAAAAACCTTGATAAAAAGTGTTGGAGGAGCTTTTTTAATAACAATTGGCCGGATGACCAAATATACAGACATTTTTAAAAAAATAAATTTGGGAGGCCCACGTGACTCCGCTGCTGTGTATATGCCAATTTAGATTAGTCATAATGTCATATAAGTTTTATAATTACATTTCAATTTAATTATCATTATTATAATTATTTAAGTTCTATATTTGTAAACTGATAAAATTATTACTATTATTATTACAAAGTTATGTAGAAATTAATAACATTAAAAATGTTGAATATGAAAACAGATTTGGTTTTTTTTTTTTTTTTTTTTAAATTTTTTGTCATTATGCCTCTCAAGTCCAATCCAAGTGTATAACCAAAAGAACAAAAGTCTAATGCTAAAAAAAGAAAAAGAAAAAGAAAAACAAAAGCCTAATATTGGAAAGCAAAATCTTTTGCGTGTTCAAGTCATACTGTGTAAAAGCTAATACCAATATGTCTAATGCAAAAGTTTGAATGCATCAATGAATACGAATACTGTTGTTTATAGTGACAGTATATCACTCTCCTAATCTTTTAAAAAATCAATTCCTAATAATATGTAATTATCTTAATTTTCCCTATATATATTATGAAAAATGAAATAATTCATATGTTTATTATATATATATATATTTTTTAATTAATTGAACTCTGACTGAAATGCAAACTTACAACTTCAAAATTCTAAAAATAATTTCATTTTGTTTAGTGATTTATTATCATATTTTCTTGTTATTTTCTAATAAAAATTAAATTTGTGAAAAAATACTTTAAAAAAAAAAAGATTTGAAAAAAAAAGAGAGCAGAATTAATTAACGGGCCAAATTAGCATTCTTGTATTTGCAAGTAAATCCATTCATTACTCCTTCCGAAAATGTTTTTTCAATATTACGAAATTATGATCAATCATGCATTCAAATATTTTAAAATAAAGGAACTAATTTTTCAAAAAATTTGATTTATTATGGCCTTTAAAAACCCACTTGATAACTCCAAGGGTAAGCCTTGCTAGAAAGGAGATTTATTTATTTTCTTATTAATTAGTGTGTTCGATTTTTAGGATTAGCATTTAGAAAACAATTCCTAAATATATAGAACAAATATGAAGTGCGCTTGATTCAAAAAAAAAAAATATATATGAAGTGCGCTCCAACGAAGGAATTTATTTTCAATTGGTGTATAAATTGATTCAAAAATACTCTTTATTTAATTCACAAAATAAAAATAAAAATAAAAATACACACTATTAGATTTAAAAGTGTGTAAACGGTCGATTCAATTAAAAAATGAACCGAACCAAAATTACCGAATAACTGATCAAAATTTACATTTTCATCAAACCGAATCAACTTAAAAAATTTGGTTCAGTTAATCGATTTTGGCTAGTTTTGATTTTTCTTTTTTGCTATTTTTCTTTTTTTTTTTCTTCATAAATTTGAGATAAAATTCAAGTAAATTTTAATATATATTTAACAAATATATATATATATATATATTTTAATAAATATATATTAATAAATGTATATATAAAGTTCAGTCAGTTTGATTTTAATTGAAATTTTTTAGATAAAAATCAAATCAAACTAAAATTTATTTTGGTTTTAAAATTTTCAAATCAAACTAAATCAAAATTTTAAAAAAACTGAATCGAACTATTCGATTTGATTTGATTTTTTATTTCAATTTGGTTTTGTTCAACCATAATTAGATTTTACGATTCTACGTTGGTTTCTGCAAATTTGAGGCTTCTACGTAGGATTGGAAAGATGGCGAATGGATTTCTTCGGGCCATTTTCAATATCTTTTTCATTTTGAAAATGAATCCATCTCATATTTCAAAAGTCTATGGCTTTGCTCACTGCTGTTTCTAGATATATTTTTTACTTTTCTTTCTTTTGAAAAATATTCTTGTAGATACCGTTGTTATTGCTGACTGGAGAATGATTAGTAATTTATATTTTGTTAATGAAGCTCCTCTTTTTCTCTAAACCTTTCTTTTTTTTTTTTTTTTCTTGGCTACCATCGGTCTTTTTTAGGTGATGTAGATCATTCTCATCATTTTTTTTTTCGTGAATTTTAATTTCTTATTTGATTGATAGTTTAAATTTTATTTTTGATATCAATTCTATATTTTTTGATATTTAAATCGAACTCGTAAAAAAATAAATTGAAAAGTGACTATTATTTATCATAGATGATTCTCATATATTTTTCATTCTATTTAATTTTATTTTTATTCAATAATATATTCTTTTTATTTTTTTTAATAAGAAATAGGAGATTTGTTTATATTGTGTAATTAGTTTGTTACATAACTTACTTCCATCCACTTGAGTTATAATGCCTACTCACAATAACACATCAGATGTGAAAACTTTTAATTTGGATTTCAAACTTTTGACAAAATGTACGGTTTCAATTCTTATTATTAAATGTCAAATTTTGGTGGATTGATATTGACATCGAATTTGTTGCATTGTACATTTTTCTTGAAGGTGGATGTCATTTCCTACAATTTCCCAATTCAAGACAAGTGCTCCTAACTATTGGGGAAAAAAAAAAAAAAAAAAAGACAAGTGCTCCTAATTTGTGCAAATCTAAAAAAAAAATTGGAAAATAATTTATATTGGCTATTTTTTTTTCAAGTATCTCAAACCCCACAAAAATATAAAATTTATAAAAATATTTATAAAACAAAGGCAACTTAATTTCTTATATGTCAATTTTTTTTATGATTTTATATTTACAATTTAAATTTAAATTCATAATTATTTTAAACGATTATCTATTTAAGTGAATTTTAAAAAAATTTTAAAACATGATATTTATTGCAGAAATTGATGTGGTACGAACATAATTCTTAAATATATAAGATGAATATGAGGCGTGTCTTTAATTTCATAAAAAATAAATTTAATATCGATTAATATATAATTTAATTTGAAAATACCTTTAAATAATAAAAAGGATAAAAAATAGAAATTGATGATGAGAGATCAAATGTGACCAAGTCTTGACTACTACACGGACAGTCCACAAATTTGACCAAGCATCGCTTTGACATTAATTCACTCTATTGTTTGCCTAAAAAATAAACGATAATTGTAACGGAAAAAAAAAAAAAAAACGATAATAGTAAATGATATAAGGTGTGTTAAAAAAAAATTGATACAAATTAATACTCCATCCGTTTTATGATAACTGTCATTTTAGAAAAATATAAATATATTAAGAAAATTATTAAATACCTTTAATTTTAATTAATATGGATAAATATATCCTTATTTTCTCTCACCAAATAAGAAAAACATATGAAATATTGAAATTGGAATGAGGGTAAAGTTGAAAAAAAGCTAATAAATGCTGCATTGAACTTCTAAAATGATAATTATATTGAACTAAAATCATTTTTCTAAAAAAACAGTTATTGAGAATTGGAGAGAGTATAATTTGAAAATATTATACAGTAAATAAAAAATAATTATTTTTATTTTATATAATAAATTATGTCAAAATATTACATAATTATTTTTATTGTGTCAGACACAATTACATCATTTAATATTATTTAAAAATAAATAAAAAAAAAATAAACCCTTCAATTGGCCATTTTAAGTCTTAATGTTGGGCATTAATTATATGTATTCACTTACCTACCAATTGAGTGGTTCAACGCTTCTTTGTCTCCACAATTTAATCATCAATTTTACCACGTTGCCACTGTACACAATCCATTATGAATTCTTTCAACTTTGGTTCTCCACCAAACTTTAGCATCATCAGTCAAATACATCAGGGCTAATTTCAGCTTTCTCATATCAGTTTTTTTTTTTGGGCATTAAAAATCTTTTGGTATAATCTCAAAAACTTTAGTAATGTAATTATGGAAAGGTTGTAAAAGAACTTTTGTAAAACACATTTAATTTTGATGTTATTATATTTAATTGGTAAATTATGTTATTCGATACGATTAATTTAATTAAAATATAATTCACAAATAAATTAGTAGAGAAAAAAAATGAAAAATAATTTTTTTAAACTCACAAATATATTAAAACTTGTCCTCTCATATATATATATATATATATATTAAAACTTGTAATTTTTTTTTAATTATATCTACATATATTTATGGGTTAAGGCTATAGTAGAAAAGTCCAACAACTTTGGTGGGCAGTAAAGGGAAGTCCAGCCGATTATAAGTACATGATGAAAGGATAACCATCAACAAAATTAAAACTAAACAGAAAAACCAATAGAAACTTAGAAAATGACTCTTCTTCTATCTCATTTCACGAAAGTGATACCATTATTCTTAGCTATCTTTGTATCTTTCAAATCCATATCTCCATTTTTGGAGTCTGCTGCTCAAACCATAGAAACAGACAAGGAAACCTTGATCTTGTTCAAGTCTCAAATAAGCTCAGAATCTTCCAATTCTCTATCCTCATGGGACAAAAACTCCTCTCCTTGTAACTGGACAGGAGTTACCTGCAACACATATGGCCAAAGAGTAATTGGTCTCAATCTGTCTAGCTTACGACTTGCTGGTTCCATAACCCCTCATATTGGCAATCTCTCTTTTCTTGAATCTCTTCAGCTTCAAAACAATCAACTTGCAGGAACAATTCCTGATGAAATCTTTAATCTTTTTAGCCTCAGAGTCTTGAATTTAAGTTCTAACAGCTTACGAGGTTCAATACCCTCCAACATAAGCAAGTTAACAGAGCTCACAGTTCTTGACTTGTCAATGAATCAGATTACAGGAAAAGTTCCTCAAGAAATCTCCTCACTTTCAGGACTCCAAATCTTGAATTTGGGTAGAAATCTTGTTTGGGGTACAATTCCATCTTCTATTGCAAATCTTTCTTCATTAGAGGATTTGATTCTAGGCACTAATTCTCTTAGTGGGATGATACCAACTGAATTAGGCCGTCTTCGAAACTTGAAAGTTCTTGATCTCACTATAAACAATCTCAGTGGTGCAGTTCCTTCCAATATTTACAACATGTCTTCACTAGTTAATTTGGCCTTAGCTTCCAACCAATTATGGGGCGAACTTCCTAGTGATATTGATGTTACACTTCCAAATCTTTTAATCCTTAATACTTGCTTCAATGAATTCACAGGAACTATTCCTAGTTCTTTGCACAATCTTACAAATATAAAGGTGATTAGGATGGCACATAATCTTCATGAAGGAACAGTGCCTCCAGGTTTGGGAAATCTTCCATCCTTGGAAATGTACAATATTGGTTTCAATAGGTTTGTTAGTTCTGGAGATGATGGTCTTGGATTCATCACTTCTTTAACAAACAGTACCTATCTAAAATTCCTTGCCATTGATGGAAACCTTTTCCAGGGTGTGATTCCAGAATCTGTTGGCAACCTTTCCAAGGATTTGTCGAAATTGTATATGGGAGGCAATCAAATTTATGGTTCTGTTCCAGCTTCAATTGGTGGTCTTAGTAGCTTGACCTTGTTAAATTTGAGCTACAATTCAATTTCTGGTGAAATCCCACCTGAAATTGGTCAATTGGAGAACCTGCAAATGTTGGGTTTGGCTGGAAATCAATTCAATGGAAGGATTCCGAATTCCCTTGGTAATCTCCAGAAGTTAAACCAAATTGATTTATCAAGAAATGAATTGGTGGGTCAAATTCCTACTACTTTTGGGAATTTCCATTCTCTGCTTTCTATGGATTTATCCACCAACAAGCTCAATGGTACCATACCTAAAGAAATTCTCAATTTCCCAAGTTTGAGTACAATCTTGAACTTGTCTAACAATTTCTTGACAGGAAATTTGTTAGGGGAAATTGGAAACCTAGAAAGTGTTGTTACCATTGACCTTTCTAACAATAGTTTATCAGGTAATATTCCCAACTCAATCGAAGACTGCAAAAGCTTGGAGGAATTATACATTGCAAGAAATAAATTATCAGGTCCTATTCCAAGCATTTTAGGAGAAGTTAAAGGCTTGGAAACTCTAGACCTTTCATATAACAATTTTTCTGGCTCCATTCCTGTCGACCTTGAAAAACTACGGGTCCTTCAGTCCTTAAACCTTGCCTTTAATGATCTAGATGGAGCAGTTCCCTGTGGTGGGGTATTTACAAATCTCTCTAGAGTTCAATTACAAGGCAACCCTGACCTTTCCTTGAATTTGGCATGCCATAATGCTCGAGCTCGTGGAAGACAACCAATCAAACTCTATATTATTGCTGGTATAATAGCAGCATTAGCTTTGTGCTTTTCTATTGGTTTGTTTTTCTATCTAAGGAGAAGCAAAGCAAAGATTGCTTACTCTTCGAGCTTGACAAAAGAGCAGCATCGAATGATTTCATACCATGAGCTTCGCCAAGCAACTGGGAACTTCAACGAGCAAAATTTGATTGGAAATGGAGGCTTTGGGTTAGTGTACAAAGGTTGTCTTGGAGATGGTTCTGCTGTGGCAATCAAGGTCATTGACATAACACAGACCGGATTTCAAAAGAGCTTTCTTGCAGAATGTGAGGCTTTAAGAAATGTGAGGCATCGAAATCTTGTTAAGCTTATTACATCTTGCTCAAGCGTGGATTTAAAGAACACAGAATTTCTAGCTCTCGTTTATGAGTTCCTTGGAAATGGGAGCCTACAAGATTGGATACAGGGCAAGCGAAAGAATGAAGATGGAGATGGGCTAAATCTTGTGGAAAGATTAAATGTGGCTATTGACATTGCAAGTGCAATAGATTACCTACACAATGATTGTGAAGTTCCTGTGGTGCATTGTGACTTGAAGCCAAATAACATTCTTTTGGATGAAGACATGACTGCGAAAGTAGGAGATTTTGGACTTGCTAAGTTGCTGATAGAGAAAATGAGTGATCAAACTTCAATTAGCTCAACTTATGCCCTGAAAGGTTCTATAGGGTACATACCTCCAGGTCAGTACCTTGATAATCCTCATTGAAATTAACTTTATATAAATAATTTGAGTAGATTTACTAATACCCTTTTGGTTAATATATAAATATGCAGAGTATGGTCTAGGGGTGAAACCATCAACAGCTGGAGATGTATACAGCTTTGGAGTGATGTTGTTAGAGTTATTTACAGGAAAGAGCCCTACTGGTGACAGTTTCATGGTTGGACAAAATTTGGTTGGATGGGTGCAATCAGCTTTCCCTGCTGATATAGAACAAGTGCTAGACCCTGAACTGCAATCACTAATGGACAATTTTGATAGTGATAGCCAGACTATAAAACCAGAAGCACAACATTATTGTTTGATCACAATTCTTGGGATTGGGTTGGCTTGCACTGTAGCTTCTCCTGATAATAGAATCAGTATAAGAAATACTCTTTCGAAGCTCCAGGCTGCTAGAAATAACCTACTTAATGGTGATTCTACCCAGAAAGCCAAGTATTGATTATGTGGAAATATGTTTATATATGATTCCTGATGTATTATTAAAATATTGATCTTATGTTTTTGTATTTTCTAGGAAAATAAGTCCTTATATTTATAATCGTAAGCATACTGAAAAATAAAATATAGTAGAAAAGGAGGGATAAGAATTGTGTTCATAAGCTTTTATGGAAAATAAGGCTTTGGATATTCTAATAATGATGACATGCTTGTTTAACATTTTTTAGTTTACTTATGTTAATACATTATGGGATTAATAACTTGAATATCTTGTATATTAACTGCTACTATTTGTTGTTGAATAAGGCATAAAGATATAGTGGATTTATTTAAGTCCAGCCAATTGCTTTTGCTTAGAAATAAAATTATCAATAAATTTTATTCTATGGCTTGAACTCTTCAATGACTGAAAATAAGCCTTCACTACAGAATTTTGGATTGATTATGTCCCAATTCACAATAAATTTTGCAGCTTTTGCATCTACTGAACCAATTGGTATTGTTAACATTGGAACTGCATTCTTGGTATTGTTAACATTGGAACTGTATCCTTGGCCTGGCCTGCACTGCAGCTTCTCAAATAGCCACTGATACTCATGGGAATTTGAATATTTTGCTTTCAGTATCAAACAATAAGCTGAATGGAAGCATAGTTTGAGCACCCTCTTGAATCTGTCCAACAATTTCCTAAGCAGGAATTTGTCTCAACAAATTAATGTGAGGCCTTTGATTTGAGTCCAATGTGTTAAAATAAATCTAACCTTAGATGTATATTATAATAATTCCAGAACATAAATAATGCTTGCATAATTTATTAATTAACACATCATCCAATTTGATGATTTGAGTCCAATGTGTAGTAGGATTGAAAGCCAGAAAGACGTTCTCAAAATTTAATTCCTACCA
This sequence comes from Vernicia montana, assembly GCA_949750685.1. Classification (NCBI taxonomy): domain Eukaryota; kingdom Viridiplantae; phylum Streptophyta; class Magnoliopsida; order Malpighiales; family Euphorbiaceae; genus Vernicia; species Vernicia montana. Next base: position 4,865 of record CATKHJ010150109.1, on the reverse strand, counting down.
AAAGATTCAACATTTATTTATTTAATTAATGAAAAGAAAAATTCAATTCCATGATACTGAAACAGAGATTAATACAGAAGTAGTAGTGAGACTAAGAGCATATAAAATTTCAAGGCTGGCACTATACAGGATGAGCTTATTATGATCATAAAAAAATAGTACTATACTAGCTAGTTTTTCAATATACATTACAAAGATTAACCATTAATAAACATGTTGATTATGGTGATACTATGCTTTTTGGGTAGGAGCATAATGAAGATTTAAGAAGGATGTTTCTAGCATCTTTGAGTTTGGAAAGAGCATTTCTCATGCTAATGCGGCAATCAGGGGAAGCTGCAGTGCAAGCCAATCCAATTTCAAGAATTGTGATCAAACAATAATGCTGTATTTCTGGTTTTACAGTCTGACCATGATTGTCAATATTGTTTATTTGTAACAGCAGCTTAGGATCAAGCACTTGCATAATATTGGTAGGGAAAGCTGATTGCACCCATCCAACCATATTTTGTCCACCCATGTAACTGTCATCAATAGGGCTCTTTCCTGTAAATAACTCTAGCAACACCACTCCAAAGCTGTATGCATCTCCAGCAGTTGATGGTTTCACCCCTAGACCATACCCTGCAATCATATGATTAATTGATGCAAATATTAGACTTGAATTTTAAGTTTACTGAATATATAAGTTGTATTTAAACATGGGTATCCTAAATAGAAGAGATCAAGGTACTGACCTGGGGGTATATACCCTATGGAACCTTTTAGAACATGGGTAGAACTTATGGAAATTTGATCACCCATTCTCTCTATCAGCAACCTAGCAAGGCCAAAATCTCCCACCTTGCCAGTCAATTCTTCATCCAAAAGAATGTTACTTGGCTTCATATCACAATGCACTGCAGGAACTTCACAGTCATTATGTAGGTAATCCAATGCACTAGCAACATCAATAGTCACATTTAATCTCTCCACAAGATTTAACCCTTCTCCATTTTGATTCTTTCTCTTGCCCTTAATGCAGTCTTCCAAGCTCCCATTAGCAAGAAACTCATAAACTAGAGCTAGAAATTCTTCATTTCTAATAAAATCCATGCTCGAGCAAGATGTAATTTTTATTTTTTTGTCAAAGAGCAAGATGTAATTAGCTTAAAAAGATTTTGATGCCTCACATATCTCAGAGCTTCACACTCTGCAATAAAGCTCTTCCAAGATCCACTCTGTTTGATGTCAAGCACTTTGACATCTCCAAGAAACCCTTTGTAGACTGATCCAAAGCTTACATCAGAAGCTATACATTTACATCAGAAGGAAAGAGGTTTATATACAAGCTTAAGGCTTCAGCTAGAAGCTAACAGAAGGCTAAAAAACTAACTAGAGCCAGCTGGCTAACAGACTAACAGACTAGCTAACCAACTAACTGAATAAAAAAAAACTAAATAAAATTAAATTGTATTAGCCCCACTCAAGCTGCAGCATACAAATTTTGTATGCAAAGCTTGGAAATTGCAGTTTGAAACTCAGGAATAGGAAGAGCCTTGGTAAAGCAATCTGCTAACTGATTAGCAGAGGACACAGACATCAAATGCACAATACCAGTAGCAACCTTTTCTCTAATCAAGTGACAATCAATCTCAATATGTTTAGTCCTTTCATGAAAGACAGGATTATGAGCTATGTGAATAGCAGACTGATTGTCACAATATAGAACAACAAGTGAAGAATGAGAAAGCATGAATTCTTGAAGCAAGTAAAGCATCGACTGAAGTTCATAGCAAGTGACAGCCATTGCTCTATATTCATCTTCAGAGGAGGAACGAGAGATGGTCTGTTGCTTCTTGGACTTCCAGGAGACTAATGAATTTCCAAGAAAGATACAATATCCAGTCATAGATCTCCTTGTATCAGGACAAGTGGCCCAGTCAGAATCAGTAAAAGCTTTTAGTTGCAAAGAACCAGAGGCTGAGAAGAAAAGACCTTGACCTGGAGCTTTCTTCAAGTATCTAAGGACTTTATGAGCTGCCTGCATATGGTTCACAGTTGGACAATCTTAAATTGAGAGAGTTGCTGAATGGCAAAACTGATATCAGGTTTGGTATTGCAGAGGTATAGAAGCTTGCCAATGAGTGTTCTATAATTTGTGATATTTGAATGAGGAGCACTATCCCCTTTGAACAATTTGGAAGATGAAGATAGTGGAGAATTTATAGGTTTGGCATTTAAGAAACCTGTATCTTGTAGTATGCTATTTTATTGTACAAGGGACTATTATTTAAAGTTATAGAGATTCACAACAATTTATTTTTATTTTTTTTTTCAAAAGATATTATATACAAAACATATTACAAATGTTAGCCTAACACAGCAGGAATCATATACATAATAATAATGCTTAAAAAGAAACTTTTCATATCATTTCATTTATAAGGTTAGCCTAAATGGCTTCTATTACAATTGGATGATTTTGGTTCAAATGACCTTCATCTATTACATTAGAATTAGCTTCGATTACAATGGAGTGGATCTGATTACAATCAAGACTATCTAGTTTATAACAATATAGCTTTGGTCCGAATGACCTCGCTTTACAGAAGATTGGCTTCAGCCCAAATAATTTCGCCAATTTCACTTTTTGATAGAACTTATAAGGAAATATATATTTATTAAGTTACCCACCAAAGGTGATGGTAACACTAATGAAAATACTGATATACAAAAGATTAACAAATGAATGGAATTCAACAAAATGCAATGAGAGATTTTCATAATATTGTTCATGTATTTCTTAACTTATTACATACAATAAGAATTATATTTCTATAATTTTACCTCTTCATTATATCTTCCGATCAGGCTCTGTGACACCCCTCAAGTTCTTTTTGGACTCTTAATTTCTCCATCATTTTCGAGGGCTGCTTCTCCAATAAATCCAAATTCATCACCATCAAAATCCCACCAATAGCCTCCTAATAACTCCCGGATCATTCCAGATCAAGGCATCACTACCTAGGATCTGATGATCATCAAGTTCGACTTCGCTCATCCTCGAGCTCACTAAATCTACCAATTTATCCTCTAGACCCACTTGGAGATCTTCTAAGAAAACTAAAACAATCATCTACTTTTTAAATATGGGTTTCATCTGTAAATGGCTATTTTCTTGAGAGAGAGAGTTTAAAGAAAGGGCTTTAAGATTTGAATCTGGTTCTCTATTAAGTTTCAGAAAGAATCTCAAAATATAAGCTTAAAGAGAGAAATGTAATCGTTCAAAATAAAACTGAACAGTCTTAAGGTCTTAAATAGAGAAGAAGTAATTATGACTTCTATTATGAAAAGATATAAAGCTGGTCAACAGTGCTTTATGAAAAGACAGTTTACATTGGAAATGTAAACTTTTATTGAAAACGATAACCTTTCCTTGGAAAGGAAAATATCATTAATGATTTGTTAGAGGTAGATATGTTCCCATCTAATCCTCACTTACCCGTTATAATATAATATCTTAAAATCTTATTTTATACACTTTCGAACTCACTGGTTCGTTTCATAATCATCTACTAGTATCGAAGCCCTACCATCGAACTCACAGTTCGTCTTCACTTAATAATCTTATGTCACAACCCAACTTCTGAGCCGTGATAGTCCTAGGGCATGGGTAAGCATAAGGCCACCAAAAATTCGTAGAACCCATACATGCTATACAATCCAATACAATATCATGCAATTAAACCATAATAATCTCATCACATCACATCACAACATATCTCAAGATCAGAACTTGAACACATATGTACTTATCTTTCTCATCACATCACATACTCATGAACTCATACTGAAGAAAATAGGAACTGAAACATGAAAGAAAAAGAATACTGAATTCCTTGATACGTTCTATTGCAAATGAGAGAATTTTATACAAGTATAGAAGCCTACAAGTTAGGAGAAAAATCAGACAAACAACTAGCTAATTTACAGAGCATGATTATAGCCTAAATTCTAGAAATTTACAGCTACGATTATGATATATAAGGTAACAGGAACAAAACAATATCTTCAGATATTCAAACAATATCTTCAAGATCCCCCCTCAAGTTGGAGTATGAAGATCCTGAATGCCCAACTTACGAAGAAGAAAATGAAAATGCTCACGTCCCAAAGCTTTAGTTAAGATATCTGCCAGTTGGAATTGAGTTGAAACATATTTGGTAGCAATGGTGCCAGATTGTAAGTGTTCACAAATGAAATGGCAGTCGATTTCAATGTGTTTAGTGCGCTCATGGAAGACGGGATTAGCAGCAATGTGTAAAGCCGATTGATTGTCACAGTGCAAAAGCATTGGTTGAGAATGTGTCAAAGAAAGATCAACAAGTAGACCACGTAACCATATCAGCTCACTAGTTGTAGAAGCCATAGACTGATATTCTGATTATGCAGAGGAGCGTGAGACTGTGGGTTGCTTCTTGGATTTCCAAGAGATAGGAGCAACACCAAGGAAAATGTAATAACCTGTAATAGATCATCGTGTCATTGGATAACTTGCCCAGTCAGCATCACAGTAAGCTTTGATATGAAAATCACTATTTGAAGGAAAAAAAGACCTTGACCAGGAGAACTCTTCAAATAACGAAGAATATGTTAGGCAGCATCAAGATGTGGATGACAAGGTTTTTGCATGAATTGACTGAGAAGTTATACTGCATAAGTGATATCGGGCCGATAAATAGTGACGCAGCGTAAGTAAAATGGCAAAGCCGTTTTAGGGTTTAAGTTTTTCTGAATATTATTGTATGCCCTAAAACAGGCAAAATACTAGTTTAAATAGGGGTCCCGAAACCCTAGACACGGGTACTAATATGGAAACTGCC
>CATKHJ010150047.1:0-20489 GCA_949750685.1 Vernicia montana | reverse complement strand
CCCGGCCCCCACTCCTTCTCTCCCCTCTCTCTTCTTTTTCTCTTCTCCAGAAGAAGAAGAAAAATCACTCGTTGAAACCACCTTAAGCTCTAACAAAGAAATAGCCACCAAAAAACGAAAGCAGTTGCAGAAACATCAATTTTAACAATGCATATATGACAATAGTGCACTTCACAATGCCTATAATTTAGGGAAAACAAGAAATCATACTCTTGTAATTGTTGATATTCCTGCTTCAACTGTGCCAACTCCATGAGAGCTTTAACCTTTTCATTGGTAACCTAAACCATCGCAACATTTATCCAGCTCATCAATAAATCAAACCAACAAACTCCGTTTTTTGTTAAGTAGAAAAAAATAAAATAAAATGGCAACCAACAAGCTTACTGTCACTGAGAAGAAACAAGCAATATGAATTTCAAACAAGGAGGTAAAGAGTTCATGTTAACAGAAGCACATCAGACTTTAGATTGGAAATATATCAGATGTAGCAATAAGAAAAACTTCCATAGCAACACATATGAACAAGATTTGTTGTCATATACAAGTTTTAAGTTTATGTAAATCTCATAGTATAATAAGTCCCACTAGTTCCTGAAGTGAAAAAAGAAAATTCCAGGAAGAACTATATTACTAGCTCTGTCTCCATCCCTTTTTGAACTTCACAATCATCAGCATGCATTAAACATACAAAATCACAAGACAAGTCACCTATAACTCCAAATCCCATAATATAATTTGATTTACTGGCAAAAAGATAAGCACCATGTAGCATATCTCATGATTTATTACCTTTTTTTCTTTTTTTTAACAAGGATATGGATTGATGTTAGCAAGTAGAAAAAGTGTTAGTGTTATGAGATTTCATGCTTTGTACTAATATTAGCAATGATGTGATTTTCTTCAAGAAGCTTAACATTTGCACCATCAAAAGAAAATCATATTACAAATGTATCTTAGGGAAACAAATTACTATGAATTTCAGTGATCACAAAAAGCAACACATCAAACACAAGAATCGCTATGTTAATGAGTTTTAACATGATGTACATCATTTTAGAGAAGACCAAGATTGATGTCCAATAAATGTTGGGAAGATGCCATTTACTTCATAATTATTAAATATATTATCATTATAGATGAGGAACAACACTGAGGTATTGCAAGATCCTGTCCATTAATATAAATATAGTCGTAGCAGATAGCTGCGCAAGCCCAAACAAGAAATTACAAATCTATTACACATTCAAATAACTGACAGGCACATGCTTTTAGTATAAGAAGTGCAAGCAAAAGTACTCCACAGGCATTACCTGCAGTAAGTTTCTCTGAAGCTCCTCCAATTTTTTCTGAAGAGCTGCATTAACATTTTTCTCCAGTAAATGTCTTTCTTCCTGCTGTGATAAAAGCAACAATGTTGCAACCTGACAAAGAAACCCAATTGAATAGTAAGAACTACAATTATTTCAAATTAGTTGCTAGTGGCTAGTATTTAACTGAAAGATATACACAGAAAAGAGAGAAAATTGTGGGACACAAGTAAATATGCAAAACCTTCTCTTGCAATGCCTGTGCAAGAACTTCAGAGGAATTGCCTTCTTTGTCAGCAACAGCATCCAGAGGGCCATGTTTAAGTTCCTGCAACAGGTAATGAACATAAATTATCACTACAACTAAAAATTCACAAGGGAAATTATCACTACAACTAAAAATTCACAAGGGACAGTAAAACAAATGATACTCCAGCTTCTGATTCCAATATAATCTTTGACTTACAGTACTGACTTTTGAATTGCTACACAAGCAGCACCAGTAAAAATAACTTTTGCCATGCAAGAAGAATCTAAACAATATCAAAGTTCAGCAATTTGAATTACCGAAATTCTAATCCTTGACACAAACATCTATAAATTTTTGTTACATGTTCAGTAATCTGGTTATCATCACAACCAAACTAGAAGCGTTTTAGGAAGTGAAATCCTTTATGCTGAATTATGAGGCCAATTAGTCAGTCATCCATAGAAAATATCCAAAATCTTAAAAAGATCCAAGCATCAATAACCCCTTGACAACAAACAAGACTCTCACTGCAAAAAGTCGCCAGAAAAGTCCTAATTATCCATATTATTTGTAGCATTCTGAGAAATTGAGTAGCAGTAATATTACAAGGTAAGCACCCTAACCTAAAACATGGAAAGGAAAAATAGAAATCCAAAACATCTTTAGTTATTTTACATGGTTTTCCTTCCCCAGGTTATCAGTTGGAATGCGATCTCATATCAAATTCAGAAATATTACTGAAGGCAGCCTCTCCTTTAGCTTAGCTTTTTCCAGTTTCTATCTATTATCTGCTCTCCAAGGTACAGTTTTATACTTGTATCACTGTGAATAATAAAGTTCCAATTGGGAATTTTATTATGACCAGATCCTGCAATAAACAGCATTCCTTGAACAGAATTATGCCCGCATCATTAGATGTGTTAAGATTCTATTCTAGAGTTCTAACACACAGATAAATGCTAATGTAGATATTTATATTCACTCGCATCTAATAATTGCTTGTGGACTCTCATATTAGCAGATTTAGAAGGACAAGAATGTTTTACAATATGCAGACGATCTTTCTATCTGTTAGGAGGTTCTCTTGGTTAAGAATTATTTGAATCCCCAATTTTCATTTGTCCACCATCACTTTAGCTAGCCAATTGAGGCTGTAGCATATAGACATAGAACCTACTGACTTCTTATTACAAGTGTATTGGTATCCAATTGATATCTAGCTTGAGCAATTTAAATATACATGGGTAATGTAAAAAATACCATAACAAAGTGTGGAAATTGAAAGAAGGAAGACAATTGGCTAGGCATGTAGTTATCAAACCTTAGATACCAAAGCTGGGTCAATATCATTGCTTATGTGCACATCCCGACATTCATTTTCATCCAGGTCTACAACTCTATAAGAAAGCCCCAAATTCTGCTCTTTGCACACATCGATTTCTCCAATCTTTTCTTCTAGCATAGTAATAATTGATTTGATATGCAATTTTCCCTCATTCAGTAAATCCATGATTTGAACTCTCTGCTGAGATTGGTAATGACGTAAGCCTGCTATCCCATTCATCATCATTTTGTCCAAATAAACCTGCACACAAGTCAATAAGTTGAAAAAATAGCAAAGAGATCTAGTTATCAAATTTTAAAAAATAAAATCCAATGAAATTAGTATAACCACCTGCTTCTTTTCCAGTTCGCGTACTTTCTTCTTTAAGTGATTTTCTATTTCCAAACCCTACAGACCACAATAAGATCCACTCTTAACAAATGAGCAACAAAATAATCCATAAGCAAGTCAGATAAACCGGAGCTCAACCACAACAACCATACCACCCGTAGTTTACTTTGAAGATTATCCACAGATTTCCTCACTTTCTCCAGTTCCTCTTCTAATGCACTCTGTCTGATGAGAAAGTTGTTCAAGTTGCATAAAAAATAAATAAATAAATATTAAAAAAAAAAAAAAAAGCTCCAATGACAAACTCAAATGTGCAGGAGCTAAATTTTGAAGCATGTTATCAAATCAATTAGCAACTAATACAAACTGTTAATTTCCAATTCAATTCCACAATCTACAGAGTCAGAGAACTTGAGCATATAAAATTAAGTCCCATTTATATCCCATGTCTAATCATACAAACAGAATAAGCTAAAGAGAACCACAATTTGAATTGCAAAATGGAGTAGCAAATGTGCAAGAGGTAAGGCCAATGCAAGATAGTAAAAGTGAAATAAATACCCAATCTAAATATAGGCTTCAGAGCAACAAAGACAATCCTAGGGCAGCAAATGAGTCAAGCTGCTTGTAAGCTACTCAAAGTTCAACTCAAAATAAATTAACTTGTGATCATTCCTTAAAATTAAAGAACAAAAACCAAACTACATTTTAAGGTTTATCTAATAAATGAGCAAAACTTGAGCCAAGTAAAGCACAATTATTTAGCTCCTAAGCTAGTATGTTTGTGAGCTTATAAGCTAGCATGTGTGTGAGCTCCTAAGCTAGCTTGTTTATCATCTTCAATTGATTTACTTAACTCTACTAAGAAAGATTTTGGCTCAATTTTCAACTTGTTTAGGTTTTATGAATGGAGTTATGCTCGACTTGACTTGACTCATTTAACAAATAAATCAAGCCTAAGCTTAAACTTAAATCCATTTTGTAAATAAGCCAAACCTGAGCTTGCAAAAGCTCAATTCATTTTCATTCCTAGACAATTCCATGCAACATGTGATAATTAAATAGAGATGATACTATATGCATGCTTTAAAGAACAAACAAATAAAAATAAATAAATAAATAAGAAAAAGAAAAGAAAAGGTCATGAAAAGTTACGATGTATTTAGAGGTGGAACTATCATTATAACTCCATGTTTCTGATGAATCCTGTAACAGCCATGCACATTTGTCACCCCAACTTGCATCTTCAAATACTTCAAGAGAATGCTGCTTGATCCCATAAAACTTGTTGACAACCTGCAATTAAGGAAAAAGTAAATTGAAAGAAGAAAGAGGGGAAAAAAGAAAAGAAAAGAAAATGAAATGTTCATAAAAACTTCAAGATGAAGAGTAAAATGCAAATGCATAACTGAATTTCAGAGTTTGATCTCACAAGAATGGGAAATGGCAAAAGTTTGATCCTATTACAGTTGGCTTACACCAAGAATCAGCTTAGAGCCTCATCTGTTTGCTTGGGTCATGGATTATCCAACTAAGCATATAAAATAGCATTATGCATATCTTTAGTTGAGACGGTTCCTGACATATGAAACCTGATCCAAGGTTAACTAGAAGCTGGAGCTATAGGGAATATCCTAGAGTCTGGATTTCAACTAATAGGAATTAAAACAAAATATATGCATTGTAATCTTAAAAATGTAGGTGAAAGTGAGAAAAGTGGGGTTAAACTAGGTGGAGTATTAGTTCCACAAAGTTATCACTTCCCATACCCGGGTTCATGACACAAAAGGATGAGAAGTAAAGAAGATATCACTTTCACAGAACTACACAGGATAATATAAAAGAGAGGTGCGACAAGCATCTTATGTGAACACAAAATGTCTAAAAGAAAGCTTCTACAAAACCAGAAATCCATCAACAACGGTGTATGGCAACAAAAGTCAGATGATGAAAAGACATCCTCAAATTGATTGTGACGAAGATGACAATGCAAGATGGATGAATTTAATACAAGAAAGAACTGGATAAGAAATGAGGTAGCACCCACTGAGGATAAGCTGAGGGAGACAAGTGAGATACTTTGGCCATTTCCAAAGTAGAGTAAACACATGCACCTCTGCAGAATATTGAATGCATACAGATTATAAGAGTGAAGTGGTAAAGATGAGGCAGACCAAGGATAACATAGGGTTAAGTGGTCAAGAACGATTCATATATGTACTCGATAAACATAAGCACAACTCATCAGGTTTAAGTCTTCTAGGGGCCAGATGAGTTCCAAGTCATTACTATTGATTCTATTAAGCAATCATTTACTAAGCAAATGACTTTAGCTTGGAGATAATTTTTGCCTTCAATATGACATTAGCAAAGAGGAAACAATGAGAACTAAGAACATGAAGAAGAAAGCAGAAATGATCTTTTAAATGAAAACGTCCTTTCTTTCCAAAGTTCATATCCCTTTATCTGATGCAAAAGAAAGTGAAAAAGAAGTTCAAATTTTCAATAATAAGAGAATCTGAAGCTACATCAGAATCAGACATTTCTCAATCATTGAGATTCCAGAAAAAATGAAGTCCAGTAAAAAAAACTTAGAACTATCCAAGAGATAAAGTAAGCAATGGGTACTTTGTGAAATCCATGCGAAAAGAAAATTGTTCCACCGACAAATGCTCCCAAAAGTGAACACAGAAATGATTACAGAATTACTAACTTCACACTGAACCAATGGGTTCAAAGATGGATATGATTGAGGAATGAATTTCCAAGTGCTCACAAGTGACAGCAGTTCCAATCTTTTCTTCCCATCTATTCCACTAGAGGTTATACCAACCTCTTATCACCTTGTGCCAAAAGGACTCTGGATTCAAAGGAAATCACCTAAAACATTTTCACTCTAAAGCAATGTTTTGAAACACCAAATTATAAAGACCTACACTACTAATAGAAGTCGGCATTTATCACAACTCAAAATACAATCCCTCTTATAATCCCCATTATCAAACCAAAGAAAGTCTCTAACAAGTCTTTCAATTCTCTTAGCTACCCCAATAGAGACACTAAACAAGGAAAGGAAGAACAGTGGAATAGAACACAAACACACTGTATTAAAAATGATGCAGCCTCTTAAGTCTTAGAGAAAGCCCTTTCCAGCCATCTGACTGCTAAAAAACTTGTGAACCAAAAGGAAGAGAAAATGGGCATCCCCTTCAAGGAACCCCCAAATACCTAAAGGACAATCTTGTATAACATGACCTGCCAAAGAAGCAAAATTAGACAAATACTTATGATCCAAATGATCCCAACCAAACCACTCTAGAGGAAATAAAACTTTTAATCCTGAGATCTTTTAGAAAAATCTTTGAATACCTTTTCCATATCATAAGACAAGAAAAGTACAGTCAGATAAGTAAACTGCCAGTGGGAAACCTATTGAGATAAAACCTTCCAAATGACACCCATCAACAACACTCGTAAATGCAAAAGGAAACAAAGAAAGATGACATACGTGCACCCTTTTCATTATCAGTTTATCACTTGTAGGTTACAGATCAAGCAACACCCAAGACCAAAGTCTTAGAAACACTCTCATCCTAGCTGCCTACCATTAAAGAAAAAATATATAGTATTGAAAAAAAAAATGAATAAAACAGGTTTAGTCTTCAAGAGATATTTCTCTGAGTAATAACCCATCAAAGTAGCAGAACAGGTATGCTTTCTATCTCCAGCAGAAAGATTAAAAACATCCAAGTATCACTTAATGGTAAATATTATGAGCAAAAGAGAGGAGAAATGTAGGAGTTGACTGAAAATATTGGCAGATGACAACTAAAACACAGCACTTTGAGAGTTGGAGAAGGGCAGTGAGAATGTTTCTTCTATTTCTAGAAAGCGAAATGTATATGCATTTCAAATACAATTTTGTTATCACCTAAAAATAAATTTTATCTCTAGGGTAGGTTCATGAAAAAGGAAAGACAATTACCTTCTTGAAAGTTTCATTCTGCTCTTCTTGCTTTGCTAGATCACTCTGCAGGGCATCATTCAGTCTCTTCTGCTCAAGACAATCAGAGGTGAGCTCTTCTAACCTGTGAAAAAAAATTCATAATGTTAAAAGTTGTATTTATCCCACATCGCTAAGTTACTGGGCTGCTATGGTGCATATTTGTGGATTGGGCACCCTTTTCCTTTGAGCTAGTTTTTGGGAATGAGTTCTACTTAAGCTCATTTATCATGGTATCATAGCCAAACTTTTGTCTGTGATGATGGTTTTTGACCCAGCCCATTTGCATGTCATGCTAAGAAAGAGGGAGGGTGTTAGAAGATGTATTTGTCCCACATCGCTAAGTTACTGGGCTGCTATGGTGTATATATGTGGATTGGGCACCCTCTTCCTTTGAGCTAGGTTTTGGGAATGAGTTCTACTCAAGCCCATTTATCACATAAAATATTCAATAACAAAAAATTAATCAGTCAGCCTTCTATGGAAAAAAGGAAATAAAAATTTTGAAGTTTGAGTTCTAGATCAGCTTCAGAGGAAGTTGACAGCAGCATAAGGATCAAAAGAAAAAAAAAATTAAAAGAAGCAGCCTAAAAAGAATATTATCAATAGGAATTAGATAAAAAAGGATGCATAATTATAATAAAACATATTGCTTGTCTCGGTATATTATACAAGTGACTCACATTTTTCATTTGTGATATAAGTATACACCTTGCTTCATAAACAGCAAATTATTCCAAACCATCAATCTCTTTGCATATCCAAGGGAATAAATCCTATACCATATACGTAATAAAGTGACTTTATTTCTCAATAGCATCCCAATAAACACCTTTGAAATCATTGAGATGCAATGTTGTATCCTCTTCACAAACTCAGTGATCCTTCCCTTGAAAGAATTTCTCCTTATTCATATCACAACTCAATGCATTCCAAAGACTCACTGTCTATATCAACAAATACCTACCTACTTTAGCTCATACCCCAACTCTGCTACCTATAACCTACTTGAAAGAGAATTTCACTGCCCAATAGATCCAAAACCCACCATTGAATCTTCCCAATAGGAAATAGCTGCTAACTCCCATAATGCATTGCACAACAACCCAGCTACAGATTTTCCATTTTTCAAGAAACAAGTTATCCAACACAGTTATCATCTTTAGTGGCCAAACAAAGAAAACTGTCTTAGGAGGAATAGGAAATCACATTTTACTTATTAACTTCTACATAAAACATTCATCAAAGATAGTGGATAACGATATCCAGATTTAAATACTAAAACTCTAAAATGTACTCTCCTACATAGAAATCTCAATAGGCTCTCTCTTTTCCCAATGATTTCTATCCCTGCTTGCTAAGCAGTCACCTCAAACACGATAAGTGAAGTGGAAGGAGAGAGTAACCTTTTTATTTTGCAATTCTCAAAAGTAGGCAAACACCAAAAGAAATTAAAGATGGCTAGTACCTCTTCTGAAATTCATTAAATTTTTGGGACATGAGCTCCTCCTTCTCCTTAGCCTTCTCAGCCTGTCACCAATAATCAGGAAATTCAAAACCTTGCAAATAGTGTATGCAGAAAATACTTTAAGAATGTTAGTAGATGACGAAACAAAGTCAATCATATAATAAATAAACTTTAAAATTATTTTTTTAACCTCCATTATTGAATTATCACGCTCAGCAAAAGCAGAAGCTACACAGCCTTGAAAAAATTTAAGCTGCTTCTCTGCCTCCATATTCTGGAAAAATGAAAATGAAACAAGTCAGTACCAAATATGAAAGTAAAATTCAATTAACTGCTGAGAACCTCCCTCAGCAAAACAAAAATCACAGGTAAAAAAAGTGTTTCATAATCAGTATTTATGCATCTTGCCAAAGCAGCAAGTCCAGTCAGCAATTCCAACTGATTGCAGATGAAACTAGATTGATTTCCGTCAGCAAATGCAGCTTTCCTTTATGTTAACATAATTTTGTTATCAATAAATTTGATTCTCCTCTAAAAAGTTATTACGACAATCCTAGCTGACACAGCAATTCAGACACTAAAAATTGAAGGACAGATATATATAGTTTTAGTTATTCCTGCCGTTGCCTACACCCTATGTCGTTGCTTCATCACTTGGGTTGATGTAATTCCCAGAAAGAAAAAAACAAAGAAGAATGCACCATATCCAAAAAGACATGGAGAAAGAGAGAGACAACCACCTTTGCAGCCTCTGCATGATGTAAATCTGCCAGTTGGCTCTGTATACAGAAAAGCAAACATATAAGCTTCTGAAAAGTTTTTCAAAAATTACTTTAAATGATAATGTCAAAATTCTTACTTTGATTCGGTAAGCCTCTGAAAGCTCCTCTTGAAGATTTATATTATCTCTTGTGCAAGCAGCTAACTTCTTTTTCAAGTTCTCAATCTCCTGCTCCAAGCCAGCTGTCCTAATAGGGCAATTTGATACTATATTTATTGTTTTCTCATGGTACCAACTACCAACCCATAGACTATACTACCCTACTCTTCCCCATAAAAAATGTTATACAAGAATATGATAAAGGGGAAACTTTTTTATATTGTGAATAGAAAAAAAAAAACACAAATGTACCTTTGAAAATGCATTTTAGTAGCTACAACAAGGTAGCTAGGTCCAGCTTGCTGCATGCACAATTGCTCTATATCTTTGTGTAACTCATCACGCTCTAGAAAACCATAATAATACAAATATATTATGTCAAAAGCACCTAGTAGATTTAAACCAGAAAAAGCAACTGAGAACTGAGAAACATGAAACCATGAAGGAAACCAAAATAAGTTATACGAAGATTGGGTTTTTTTTACCATCTAAAAAAAAAAGTGTGTTGTATCCTCAGTTTACAAATGAACATATAAGAGTGTTTCAGCCTTGGTTACATGGATAATTGTATAAGTATTGTGTTAATGAACTGGTAAAAATAATTAGACAAGGATTTCTTGGAGAAATAGAGTTGTTTGCTATCAACGATATAATACGCAACCAAAAGGAGAAAAATATTGGAATGCCTGTTGCAATGTTTGGCAAAGTAATCATAGGAAAAGCAATAGTTAGTAATCATAGGAAAAGCAATAGTTAGTAATCATAGGAAAAGCAATAGTTGGCTAACTAATACATGATAAATCCTTTCTTTACAACTTCATCTCCAGTGATCATAAGCATGTGGTTCTTCAAAGTTCCAGAGGAAATGAGGTATTGAGCATATCCCCTGCGCTTCCTCATCCTTGTATCCACTTGGACAACCAACATTACGAGACATTTAAACTAGTTCTCTTAGAGTGAATAGATAGTTTCTCAATCATATGCAACAAGCTACCCACCATTTTACCACCTTAAGAGTATGCTTCATAAATTATTCTTTTAGAGTTTCATCAGCCAACTAACTAAATTTCATGTCATTAACTTGAAATTGTTATTATCATGGATTCAGAATGTTATTTATCAAACACAAATTATATATCCGAACTTCAAAATTTTATATATGATATAGCTGGTAGAGGAATGAGTTTAGTTTATAAAAGCAATAAAAGAACAATAAACCCTTTGAGAAAGAAATGGTTAAGGACCCTTTAACTCAAAGAAGTCAAGACTTATTGACATGAAAAAAGTAACACATTGCAGGACAGAGTTTAAATAAACGCATTATTGAACAAAGAAAGAAGCAACATTACCCTGCTCCAGTTGTTCGATGCGAGCCAACAAGGACTCATTTCCATTTAAATTTGCATCCATGTCTGAAAAAAGAGATTGAATTATGACTAAAAAGATGGTAAGTAGGCTTTGAACCCAAAAACACAGCAGCCAAAATATTATATAAGTCCAAACAACAAACATAAAATCAACTCCTAACTGAAAATACAAAAAATCCCACAAAAAGGCATGAACAAAAGCACTTAAACTACTGATTTGCAACTTAAATTGGTGCAATTTTAATTTAAACAATAACAATTACCTACAAAAACTTCAATTTTTTAGCTTATTCATATAAATATATAGAATAATGAAAATTCTTCATGTAAATTTTTACTCAAAATTCTAATAAAAAATGGTTTTTTTTTTAACAATGAAATGAATTTCCACATAGTTAAAAACAAAAACCAGATAGCCAAAACACGAAATACCCAATAATAAAATCAATAAATTGGCAAAAAACGTGAGATTGTTATCTGGTGAAGGAGTGTTTGCGCATAAAAGGAAGAAAATTTACTAATTAGAATTAAAGAACAGTACCTGAAAGTTATTGGGAGAAGCTTGCAATTGGAAACCACCAGAGGGGTTATGTAGAAGAAGAAGAAATAGGAATTGAAGGGCCAAAAAGGAAATAAATTTTGGGTTATCAGAGGGAGAGAGTCATGTCTCTCTCTCCTCTGTCTTTCTTTTTCTCTCTCTCTCTCTCGCTCGCTCGCTGATCTCTGCAACTATTCAAGAAATGAATTGGAAAAAGCCTTTTTTTTTTTTTTTTTTTTGCACAGAAAAAAAGTCTTGTTTTGTTTATGTAGCTGGAAACTACCTTTTGAAAAATATTTAAAAAAATAATAATTCTTTGATATTTTAATTATTCATTGTTTTTGGTGGATTCTCATTATTGTAATTGTGATTGTCATTTACTTCTATTATATTATTATTATTGTTTTTTTAGAAAGAATTATTATTATTATTGTTATTAATTAATATTTAATATGGGCAAATGTACTTGAATTAAAATTTCAGTGTTTAAAATATTATAGTTTTAGGCAAATAATTTGAGAATTTCAATTCAAATTTTGCTATATAATATTGTCCGTAAAATCTTGCAAATTGGATACATTTAGAAAAAGTTATCAAGTTTTTTTTTTTTTTTTTTTTTTTTAGCATTGTAGTAAAAGTTATGATCGATTATAATAACAAGTTCATAAATTTAAGTAATAAATCATCCCTAGCCCCACGAATTTTACCTATTTTTGCCCTAAAGCCCATCAATTTGAAAACTTGGTGCAAAAAAAAAAAAAAAAAAAAATCAATTTGAAAACATAACAATTTGAACTAGTCGAGTTATGGGCACAAAACCCTTTTTTGACATGCTTGTTAACACTGTTAATTAAATTGAATTTAATTTAATTTAATTATTTTTGGAAAAAATATAGAGTTAGATATTCATTCACCTTTTTTCTTAGATTATCCTTATTACAAATCTAAAAAAATAATTTTATTAGCTTAAAATTTTTTGATCAGAAGAGAACTATATTAGATTTTTTTTTTTTTTTTAATAGACTTGTTGGAGTTAGTTGTTCTTCAAAAGTGAAGAGGGAAGAAGATGAGAGTGGGAAAAAAAAAAAAGCAGTAGAGAGTTTGTGTTTGCAAAATAAAAAATGAGAAAGAAGAGAAAAAATAACGTTAGGTTGTAAGGGTAGTTTTGTCAATAGAATTTATTTGTATTAAATTATGAAATTCATTTGTAAATTCCACCTGTTTTGTTAGAATTTGGTTTTAGTTATAACTAATTTTATAGAATTGAATTTCTAAAATTATAATGAGTCATTCATTCGTTCCAAATATAAAATTTTGAAATTATAAATGAATTCCACAAATTTTATGGAATTCATTCATTCCAAATGGAACTTAAACAGTCATCTTAAAATATCTCAATCAAGTGCAGTTTTATGAAACCAACGTATCTGAACTAGATAAACAATAGCAATATAATATTTAGAAATATCTCTAGATATCAAAGGTAGTAATACCTCCCAGTTGAACCAAACCTTAATTATAATCATATGGAACCCTAATGCTCCCATTAGCATAACTTTTCACGATAATGTCAGGTCTAGAATTGCGTAACATCACAAGTAATCTGACCGGAAACTTGGATTTCCAAACACGAACACCCATAATCCATAAAAACAAGTTACAACTGTGAGATAGGGACAAATAATCTCCCAAAAAATAAATATATCCATGCAAATTAAACTCATAAATAACATATGCCATATGAGACTGATTAATTTTAGAAAAAACTCATATCACACTTGGTAAATCAACTGTAGCAAAACTTCAAGTAATCTTTAGGCAGCAACAAGCAAACAACTCACATTAAACAAGCCATACAATAAGTTCATAGCAAGACTTATCTCAAGTTTTGGCAAAATATTTATATGAGTATGATCACAATGCATAAAAAAAAATCCAAAACTAAGAATCTTAATTAATAAAGGTCATCGTAAATGCATTTGTCTCTAGTGATACAATTTCATCAGTAAAAGCCTCCCTTAAAATAGCCACTAACAATCCAAGAGGCCCATCACACCGAATTGAATTCCATAATATTTTATATCAAGAGTTTTTCAATTGCATCATGCATTAACAAACAAATAATCAAATTCCTGAATGAAATTCATCAACAACATGAATTCCAAAAACATATCAGAAGGCAAAAATACCTTGAGATGTTGTATTTGGGTCTTTAATTGGCTTCCCTCATTCGTTGTCCCATAATAAGCAATAACAAGTCTTGTGACGGCACAAGCTCGGCCAAGTGCTTGCTTTGATGGGACAAATACATAGGGCGCATTTTGCAAAATCCAAACAAAAGGGTCAAATAAGCCATTTAGATTCTGGAAAGAGTTGTAGAGTACAACTAAAACAAAACTTCAATGAATGAGTATTTATTGCACATAAAAAGGATAACATAGTTACAATTGGCTTTTATCATAAGAGGTGAAAGCTCCATGTCTTAAATAAAAAAATAGAATTACATGCCTACTTCAGAACTTTAAATTATAAGGCTTTTCTTAGAAGCCAATAAAAATAAAGCGCTGAACCTATTCAAAATTAACTTCTCCTTCAACCACATACACGGGGAATGGATTGATATCAATCAAAAGTGTATATAACTGCAATAATCTCAGAATGATGCACTGTCTTAAGAATGATGCATTGTTTTAAGAATTGATAGAATGTATCATTATATTAACCAAGAACTAAACAGTCGGCTCATGAACTAAAGAAGTATTTTTAGTGCAGAGTATTTATAGATATCCAATTCACATGAGTAAACTCACTAAGTGTATGATACTGATATAAGTGAATACGTAGCATACAATAAGCAAAACTGTTAGAAAATAAAATAAAATAAAATAACATATAATCCACAGTAGCAACTAACAATCAGAATCAGAGCAAAGTAATATTCAATATTCATAGATAGTCACTCAAGAAGAATACTCAGATCCATGAGATGTGGGTTAAGAAAAAAAATAATTACATTCCTCTTGTTTCGCAAGTGTTATGGCCAAAAAGGCATACTATAGTATTTTACCTCACATGTAGCATGTACCCATAATTGAATCATGGCCAAATATACAAGATACACGAGATGCTCTTTTATATTAAATATCTTAATTTATGTCAGAACCAAATAGATATAGTGGCAGTCTTAATTTAGAGATAAAGAATGTTTGTGTAAGAGATAAAAAGCCAGAAGCAAACTTAAGGGATCAAACATCATTCAAATATGTCAAAGGCCGCACAAAGAAAGAAAACCCAACTCATTGACAAAACCTTTGCAAACCCAATAATCTAACAAGTAGTAAATATATATTGTAATATAAAATCCCTTGAATTGAAAACTAATTAAACATAAAAACACTAAAAAGAAACCCTGCACTTTCCTACTTTATCACACAACACATCCAACAACTTCAATAAGCCAAAGTTAAGAAATTTACTAAAAACCCATCACTAAAAAGGGGGGGAAAAAAAGGACTAACCTTATCTTAAGTGAGCAAAGGAAGATGGAGAAGAATCTCAAGAGGCTTAATGTTAGCGGCCATCAAAATGAACTCAGAGATACCCCTATTGATGGTCTCAGTAGCTGAAACCCAACAATTATATAAGATAGTAAAAAAAAATAAACAAACACCCAATAAACAAAGTAAAATAATGGAAGTTGTATTTGCATAACTAACCTTCATTGGCTCCTTTTTTGAGTTGCTTGTAATTTTGAGCTTGTTGGACAAGATCCATAATACTTATGGTGAGCTAGGCATCAACAAGTAGGTATGCTTTTGGGTTAACAGCTTCAACTCCTCATGTTTGCAAAATCAAAGGCAAAAGACGTAAACCCCATAGCTAAAAATTAGAAAACAAATGTTTATGGTTGTGGGAATTGAAGATAGAGAGCATACGATATTTTTTTTTCTTCGAATGTAGAAAGAAGGGTAAGGTTTTTGCTAGTGATGAAAGAGAAATGCTAATGTAATACCTCAAGTTCTTGTTGACTTCATATTGATCATATGTATGAGTTATGTGCTGAATTCTTATGTGTGTGAATTATGTGTTGAGCTATTGGTAAATGACTTACATTTCCTGAGAATTGTTACAAGGAGTAGGGTAACGCCCATTACTCAAGTGTAACGCGTGTTACCATAATTTGGAATTTATTGGAAATCTTACACAAGGAAAATTTACAATCGTTAATTTTTGTTCACGTCTATTACAATCATGTAACACTCGTGAACTATATGTAACGCTCATTACTGATGAAAGAATCACGACTATAAGGATTATGTAACAGGTGTTACTTAATTTTGGAATTTCAAGCAGAGAGGAATTTCACGCCCGTTACTAAGGACTAACGCTCGTGAAGAGAACTTGAGCAGTAGCGTGAACAGTAGTGAGTAACGCCTGTTACTCATGTCGGGGGCATAACTGGAAAGTCGAGCTATATAAAGGAATATGGGCCATTTAACATATCATTAATGTCATTTATTGCTCTCAAACCCTAAATTGTTGAGAGAAACACCAAACCCAACCACCCAAAGTGCTAAAAGATTTAATTTAATGCTTCTATTGCATTACCTAAGGATCTAGGGTTATAAGAGTTCATATTTTCTTTCACCATTGAACATTTGGAAAAGAGGTAAGTTAGGATTTGGATTTTCTTTCACTTTCTTTCATCTTCTTCATAAGAGTCTAAGTATAAGGTGAGATTAGGATGTGATTTCATATGTAGATTTAAGCTAAAAGCATGAGTTAACATATTTTTTCATTCTATGTGTATATGTGTATAGTAACCACTAAAAGGCAAGAAGAGGAAGAAGATGATTGTGATCACCACTTATGCTTGATGTGAGATAGAGGTCTCTAAGAGTATTAGGACATTCTTTTTGGCAAATGTGAGTAGAAAATTGTGAACCCTCATGAGGTTATCGCAGTTTGACACTTGTTAATTTTCGTGCGCTACGCAAAGCCAGTACAGTGGTCCCACTAGCCGGTTAGCGGGCAGGAGTCAAGGGGGCAGCGCTCCGAAAAGGTAAACGATTTATTTTTCTTTTTAACACAGACTGACATCACTTTTTCGACCCCAACCGGACATCCTGTACCAGACAGTGCTTTCCCGAAACTGACCAGATTTTCTCCATAACTGACGGTCAAACTGTTTGATAATTAATTTTAGATCTACCGCCACTGACCGGTAATTTTTTAGACTTCAGAATACCCTATAAACTGACCCCGAAGCTCCGAAAACTGACTTGAAAGCCCCGAAAAATCAGAAAACCAACCCGAGGACCCCACGGTCGCGCTGCCAAGTGGCGCGTCCGCGTAGCAGGCTTGCAGCTCCGTAGGCCACCTACGCGGCTCCTCTAGGTAACCTAGCAGCCGCGCGCAGGGCGTCCCTGCGGACGCTCCGAACGTCCAGCGACCACCGCAGACGTTCTGGCGCGTCCGCACTGACGTGCCAGACTGAAGCGTGTCAGTACGAAACTGACACGTGTCAGTCCGTATTGAAACGTCCATCAAAGTGGCTGGCGGCTCTCTGGCGCGTCCGCCAGCCACCCTAGCGGATGCGCGTCCGTGAGCCTCTCTTGCAGACCATATCTTTTTTCGCGAAAATGCCCATTTTACCCCTCATTCAGCTTGTTTTTTAGTCATTTTGACCCTATCCTTTTGGTCTTTTCACACTTTATCTTTCTAAACTACCTCCACCTCATTTTCCTATAAATACCTCCCTCCATTCCATTTCAAATCATACCTTAGAGCCTTTGTTGATAGTTATCCAATTGCTTTCTTCTCTCTCTCTCTCTAATTAGTTTTCTCACTCATTTTGAGTCATTTCAATTAGTTAATTAATTAAAAATTAATTTTAATTAATTAATTAATCTTTCAATTAGTTTTCACTCATTTTGAATTAGTTAATTAATTAAAAATCAATTTTAATTAATTAATTAATTTTTCAATTAGTTTTCATTCAATCTAATTAATTAATCACTTTAATTAATTGAAATTAGGTAATTAAGCAACCAAATCATCAAATTAATTTCCTTCGAGATTAATTTAAATCTATCATCCAAAACCGATAAAACAGTATTTCGATCCAGAAAATCACTCCGCCCACTTAAAATCTCCAAAAGAGAAGGTATATCATCTTCTCTCACCAACCCCAAAATCACTCCAAATCAAATCAAATCAATTTGACCAATCCCTAAACCCCTCCACCTCACAGTGGAATGAACTACGTGGATTTTGATCCTCATTCAGTGGGGTATGTAGGCACACTTGAAATCTAAATCCAAGTCTCAAATCCAAATCCCAATCAACCCCCTTCCCTTTTTATTTTCCATGCAAATGTCAATTTATATTCTTCTTGTAAATTTCAATTAAAGCAATTAATTATTTAATTATTTTTTGAGTAAAGGAGCGATTCTGTGATTTCCCTAGTACCCATAAGGGCTAGAGAAAATACTCTCCTTTACTTGTAGATGTTTAAATATCTGCTCTTTATTTTTCCATATGTCTCATAATTATGCCATGTTCATGCATTATAAATTGTCATTAATACTTGTCATTCATGAAATTAATTTTCAAAAGTCAAATTAAATTTAAGAGCCAAATCGAAATTATTTAAAACCAAAAATCTAATCCCCGAGCTTAACTTGATTCGAAGATTAGTGATTTTTTCATTGGGTAAATTAATCTAAGATTAATAAATTGAAGTCAAAATGGGTTTTTACTTAATTTTTCCATATAAATAAATTAGGATGGTGACTCTCGAATTCTTTTCAAAAATCAAATCAATTTTTCCGAGGCGATAGCCACTTCCAATCGTGAGCACCGAAACTCGTACATTAACCTCCCTTAAAAATCGCTTAGCCTTTATTTAAGGCATTTTCTCAAGCGAAAGGAGGGGCGTTCAGGTGAGGCTTCACAAAAATATACTACTATTCTTGTATTTCTTATCTTAAGGCTCAAAGCCTAATTTATTGCTAAACTACCATAAGAATGAATATGCGAATAAACCATTCAGCCCAAATATTATTCAAATGTTGAACATATTTGTTTCATAAGAACCTTGTAATTTCTATATTAACAAACTGCTATTTTCTTATTAGAAATTTGTTATTTCCTATGTGAATATGAGAACCATATGAACACTATATGACTATATATATGTGAATATTGAAATCCATGTGAATATGAGTTTATGTGAACTTTAATTCTTTCTTATTTATGTGATGAAAACCCTTAATGGAATAGAAATCTCCCGACTGATGTGGGTAATACATTAGACATTGTGCACATTGTAACCTACCGGATAATGTATAATATTCGACCCCTAGCTAGAAAGGGTAAATTATCCTAGACGTGAAGTCCGATCAACTTTATATTCATATGGAAAAGTATGTTAATGAAAAACCTTATGCTCTTATTTATGTGGGGAGTATGTTAATCCAATCTCTACTCTTATTTCAAATGGGGAGTATGCTAATAAAGTGCCTCTACTCCTAAATTATGTGGATGATTTCTATTTTCTAAACCTATCCATGTGTTATAAATACTAATTGAATACTATGAGCTATGTGAAACCATTTGATGAGTTATGAGACAAATCCATCCTTGTGAGGCTAGGTAATTCAAGACTAACTCACAAGGATGATAGAATATTCTTTACTCACTGAGAAATCTCATTAGTTGTTGTTGATATCTTTCAGGAGATTAGTATTTATCAGCTTAGTTCCTCAGACATCCTTCTCCTTTGAGAACTAATTTGATCAATGTAATTTATCCATTTGATATACTTGTAATTTGAGATATTCTAGAGCTTCATGAGTGTAGAAGAGGATATTCTTTTGGCCCAAGTGGCAATTATTAATTGATGAATATGTATTAATCAATGATTGATAAGAATGTTATAAGATGTAGTTGACTTACGAATAAGTGTATGTATGTGATTGATGAGTATATGTATGTGGATGAGATAAATTAAATGTGTATGTGTCTTTAGATTTTGATCTTGGGGATGAGTATGTGTGATAAGTTGCAATGATGCCAATGTGGATAGTATAATAGCATGAGTTCTACGAGTTTTCGGTGACTTTACACCTACTCATACCATAGGACTATCACAGCCCATAAGTTGAGATGTGATAGCTAAGCCCTAGGTTTAAGGTATAAATAAAATCCATCGAAAGAGGAAAATATATAGAGAGGTCTCAAAGGATTCACTCAAACGACGTTGTTTCATACCTAACCCTCTAATCACAATAAAAGGATGTCGTTTTATGATTGTTTTTTATGTAGTTTTTTATTTTAATAAAAATAAAAATATTATTTAATTGAATAATAAAAATTTATTAAAAAATATAAAAGAATTTTTTATGACGATAATAAAAATATTGACTGAAATACCAAAATGGTCCTCAATCTTGTCTATGGAGGACAAATGAGGCCAAAATTAACATTTTGACCAAAATTGTCCCTTTCATTGGTTGTTTTGGATAGATGAGGACAATTGAAAGTAAGATGGTGCGTGTCTTAAAAAATTAGAGGAAATACAACTTGATCATGTCTCATTTACTAATGCAGTTTCAACTTGTGGTCATGAGAAAAAATTAGAGCTTGGGAAAAAAATACATGGTTTGTGTATAAAAAAAAGGGTATGGCTGTGAGGCCTCGCCCGAACGCCCCTCCCCTCGCTCGTGGGGAAAAAATTTGCCTTAAAGAAAGGCGAGAGCGATTTTTAAGGGAGGTTAAGGAACGAATTTCGGTGCTCACGATTGGAAGCGGCTATCGCATCGGAAAATTGATTTTTGATTTTTGAAAAGGATTTGGGAGTCGCCACCCTAATTTATTTTAAATGGGAAAATTAAGGAAAAACCCAATTTGACTCCAATTTTATTAATCTTTTGATTAATTTACCCAAGGATAAAATCACTAATCTTCGAACCAAGTTTGGGCTCGGGGACTAGGT